>JAJHJA010000842.1:0-122022 GCA_021202915.1 Heliconius himera
TAAATATAAACAAACAAAATAAAATTTCTCAACTTTTAATACATTTCTACAAACATTTTGAGGCAAGTCGTGGCGAAGGGGCACAAAGTGTGAATGTAAAATCGGCTGGTTGTGGGTTCGATCCCCACTCGAGGAAATTAAATATTTATTTACATTTATATTTTCATTTTTACGCTCTATTGTCGAGGCAAAACGCGGCGTTGAGTTCCACCACTCACCACCTAATTAATGCCTACAGAACAGCGGAAAATGGGTTACGGAGTGTATTAACACTAGGTTCCCCATGCCTACCCTGCTGTGTGCGGGATACAGCGTTAAGCTGATTTAATTTAATTTTGATTTATTTTATTTAATACATTTTTTTTATTTGTAGTATATTCTGAATATTATTTATATTTCAGAACATCCTAATGTGAAGGCATTCATAACACAGGGCGGTCTACAATCGACAGATGAAGCAATAACAGCGGGTGTACCTCTAATTGGAGTACCAATGTTAGGAGATCAATGGTTCAATGTAGAGCAATATATTAGATTTAACATAGGAATCAAACTCAGTATACAAGCTATAACCGAAGATAGTTTAAAAAACGCTATAGAAACTGTCGTCAAAAACGAGAGGTTAGTTAAAAAGGCTTTTTTCGTTTTCATGTTTTATAACGCGATAGGCAAAGAGTATCTAGTGTCAAAGCTCTTTATTCAACACTATCATTAACGTTAATTTTTAACGTGCTTTATTTTATAGTAGCGGGAAATTATAATAATTTAATCAGCCCAGTGAAGATTAAAATTCACAACCGTAACATAGTTACATTCAGACGCTGGAACACGATGACTTCTACTCGTATATTAATTATTGTTTAAATATTCTCGAATTAATTATAAAACATTTAAATTTTTATCAAATAATGAGGTTCACGATGAAAGATGGCCGTGTAACACCAGAGGAGTTACAGGTGCATTGCTAGCCTTTAAGGTGGAGAAAGAAGTGCTTTTTGAAGGTCCCAGGAACCCAGGTCGTGTCGAACTGGAAATACCGCCGCAGGTGGGCCATTCCATAATTGTCAAATGGGTCAAGCTGAAACTGGTACCAGCCCAGAGATCAGAACTGTACTGGACATGAGGCCGAACCTGGGCCCTAAACGGGAGCTAATTGGTGTTTTGGCGTGAAGTACTGTCTCGCTCTGCTGGTGGGGGCCTTTGAGGCTTAGCCTTGTTTCCCAGATGATCGCGATATGCCAATATCGCGATAATCCAAAACGCTAAGGTCCAATGGAGCTTTTTTAGTGGTTAACGCGCAAACTTGTGTCTTTTTTAATTGAACCAGGTTCTTTTTCTCCCCACTTGGAGCCCCGACGGATGCCTCAGCTGAAGACACAAGTTATTTTGGCATTTGTCAACGTTTTCCCGAGAAAGACTTGCGTGACCGGAGTAAACAGCGTCCACTGTGCTATCATCTACATAGCAATGAATTTTCTAAGTCAAATTTGAGGCAAAGAGAGCGCCCTGCGCGCCTTGTGCGCATTAAATCGATAAGTACCATGACTTCAGATGATAGTATCTGTAAAAGCAAGTTATCATAGCCGATTGCATGTGCTCCATGTGTGAGTGGATTTGCAAAGTCAAAGGTTGGGTAGCAAAGTTTTAGCTAAAATATTAGCGAGAAGATTATAACAGAAGTCGTAAAAGCTCTTGTAGGAGGCCCAGAGGCTTTAAACCTAAAAGAATATAGATTGGATCTTTTAACGAAAAAAATCTTGGCTGTTAACTAAAAAGCTTTCTATGCTTGTGTGGACTTGAAAATGGCGTTTGACAGAGTTGTGGTAACGAAAATATGGAATACTGCCCCAGTACCACGTGAGTGGATTAGAAAAATTATTCAGCCAGCTTTCAAGTAGGAGATAGTGGTCTCCAAGGAGTGAAACAATGACATGAGAGTAAAAGTAGATAAATTAAATGTAAATTGTCAGTTGCCCACTATTCTAAAAAATTAAAATGATAGTCTAAGCCTGAATGCGAATAAGGCAAAGGTTCTGGTATTTGAAAGAAATTAAGATAGGACGGAATGCAAGATCATTGCAAATGGTAACATATTGGAATAAGCGAATGAAGTGGTATATTTTTGGGAAGTATGTTCTATAGAGATGGGAGATACGAGGAAAGGCGTATGGCTGCTGATATGGTCCTTGGCTAATGGTGCCTAAATTGAATTCATGATATTGCGAAAAATCAGTACAGCTGCATATTTGGCCGTATACAATTCAATATTGGTACACACGCTGTTATACGGCAGCGAAACGTGGGTATTACAGAAGAAGAAAGAATGAAAGTTGAATGCTGTGGAGAGGCAAGCTCTTCAAAGAATATGCAGAGTCAACTCGGCTGATTGAATCCACAATGAAATGAGATACACAGAATAGCAGGTACTAGCTAGGTTGTCTCGGTGAGAGTGAAGAAGAACGTGCTCAGCTGGCTTGGGCACGTCGAACGAATTAGTGACGAAAGAATATCAAAAAACATTTATGATGGAAAAATGAACGCTAAGAGATGCTAAGATAGGAGGAAAGATGCTGGAGGAAGGTCACGTAAAAACTCCTCAGAGGGCATGTATGAAGAGGTTGATGATAGTGGACGAAGCGAAAGAGTTATGTAGAGACCGTAGCATTTAGAGCTTCGTTCTCTCTAACTACCGCGCTAGTAATACAACGCGAAGCTTAGTTAAGTAATATTAAAATAATACTAGTTACCCAAACGCTGCTTCGCCTGCTTTAGCTTATTTTTACATTAAAACCTAAATTTATAGCGAACATATATAAATTATAGTCTATGTGGTATTCTGATGTATAAGCTATGTTACTCTTCGATCAGCTATGAACATACGAGTAATTTATCGAAAATGTTACTCTATAATTTCATTGTCTGTAATAATCCATTCAGTGTTTTTTACGTGAAATTAGAACAAAATTCTAATTTCACACACTTTGATATTCATAGTATCCACTCGGTGTAGTATTTTAAATATTTTTTATTTCCCTGTCCTGGTAGTCGTCGTTGGATGTCGTTGAGCGCTTCTACTTAATAAAGAATGTATCAAAAATTGGTCGAAAAGTGGAAATTGGACGGAGTGTCTTATCTGTATCTTAGAACATGCTTCTTTACTGCTTTTTAAAAATAATTATTTATTTCAGTTACCGTCAAAATATAATGAAATTACGAAACATCATGAAAGATCAGCCGCTGTCACCTTTAGAACGAGCAGTATGGTGGACAGAGTACGTGATAAGACATGGCGGAGCCAAACATCTACAAACAGCCGCTGCCCATATGGACTGGACAGAATATTATGCAGTGGATTTAGTACTACTAGTTCTAATTATCTTCATTATTATTGGAGCAATATCAATATTATCTCTACAATTACTTTTGTCAAAAGTTAAAATTATACCTTCTAAAACTAAATTGCAATAGTATGTATTAAATATTGCAAAGCAGATATTTTTAATGGTTCTAAGTAAGAGTACAAAAGTGTAGAATAATCTCGTTTTGTTTTTACTTCCTCGTTTTATTTTACCCATAGTTTAGTTTGTAAGTTTGAACGACATTTATTTTGTGTTTAAAATAAATATGTACTAACAAATAGTAAGTTTTATATGTTAATGAGACTTAATTAAATAAATATGATTTATTTTTAAGCATTTTTATTCTCTCAGATGATTGAGGAATGTTAACCAAAAATTGCAAGCACATAGCCAAGCAATATTTTTCTGCAAATATTAAGCGACAATGACTAAAAATGATTACTAATGAGAAAGATCCTACGACAAACAAATTATTAGATGATAAGAAACTCCTACTTATTTAGAAAACGTATAAAAATTTGAACGTAGCGGGACTCGAACCACAGCTCGAACGCTCGAATGACCAGGCGCTCTGACCACTAAGCCATACGTTCTCAACGAGCTACGTCGAATTTTTTATATGCTTGTTACAACTTATTTATGTTGCTAACAACATAAATAAGTTCAACATAAGATTTTTATAAATTTCCGCTACCTAAAGATAATTATTAATAAGAAGATAATTACTATAAGAATTATCGTCTGGCGAGAGAGAATGCTATTTATTAAATATTTTTGAACCTTTTTAAAGTGTTATTCTACACTTAATTAAGAAAAATACTTATATAGAAAACGTATAAAATAATTATACGTTTTCTAAATAAGTTTTTATACGTTTGTTACAACTTTTATTAGATTTAAATAGTTGATAGCTGTTATTATATTGTTAGAGTGATTCAAATTAACACACTAAAATGTTGGTGAGTTCTAACTTAATTTGTTTTTGTTGCATTTGTTTAGCTTGTTGATGATATCCGAGATATTTGTATATGATAGTTTCGTCCATTGGTCCTATTTGTTCGCCAGTATCAAATATATATGTACTGTGATGTGATTTACATGGTATAATTGAATGTATTTTGGATTTTTGAATTATCAAATGCATTCGTATGTGTAAAGAAAAAGATTGTGTGATATCGGCTAGTGTTTCCAGTTCATCGTTGTTAGTGGGATACCCCACAACAGTTTGATGTTGTCCATGTACGTAAAGTGCGAAATTGTGTGATAGGTGTCAATATGTTTTAGTTGAAATCCTACATTAGTGATATTAAGTAATTTAGAAAGAGGGTTTAATGCCAGACAGAACTATAGTGGATCACCTTTGAAGATATCTCGTTGTATTTTTATCCACATTATATAATGTTTTATTTTTTTATTATATAATGTTTTATTTTTGGATATTAATTTCAATTTGATGCTCCATACGAGCAAAATTGAGCTTAAAAAAGGACAACCCAAAAAAAGGAGTCCCGCTGCGTTCAAATTTTTATACGTTTTCTAAATAAGTATTTTTCTTTCCTAAGTGTGGAATAACACTTTAAAAATGTTTAAAAAGTAGCCTATTAGTTTACTTTATTGTATAAAATATTGTATAGTAGTGCTTCAAAAATATATATTTCTATCAACAGTCATATAACCAAGACGTTTCGAATGTCATTCTTTAGACAGGAATCTTACCAGCGCGATTGCTATATAACATTCGCAGGCAAACTAATGCCTTGAGTTCATTTAAATGATGATAATTTTTTTTAATGAACTGATTTTGATGAACCAAACTTTAGTAGTTAAGATGAGTTAAAACAAAGCAGTTGGTGAAACTTTTAAGTAAATCGGTTCAGTACTTTCAGAGAAAAATGTGAACATACATATCGACAGACAGACAGACAAATATATATATATATATATATATATATATATATATATATATATATATATATATATATATATATATATTTGCTTTCTATTATTCTTTTTAAGTGTCCCTCTATCCATTTCAGTCAAAATTACTAAATGTACAGACAAAATATTTTTACTGTATTATATATAGTGACGAATTAACCACAAATGTATTTTTTTTTCAGATTTTCTTCTAAAGTACTATCTGCAGATGCTAGTTATCAATTTTCAAAATTGTACGTTAACCAGAAGTACCCTATTAATTTTGTTTCACTTATAGGGTCGAAATACATGTTTTTTGCTATTGAAGGCTTATTACTTATACCACAAATGTATAGTTTTTAGATTTTTTCCTGAACTAGTATTACCTATAGATGCTAGCTGCCAAAATTTCGTAATTCTAGGTCAAACGGAAATACTCTATGAATTTTGATTCCCTTGATAGTGTCGAAATACGCGGTGTTTGCGATATAAACGACCATATCTTTTTTTAATTATATTTTTTTTCAGGAAGTTATAGGGCCGTATATCTGAATTTCTATTTCTACTAGATATCTATAAGCGCTTTTGAAATAAAGGCTCTAGACAGACAGACAGACAGACTAAATACAAAACCTAGAATAAGGTAAACCAAATAAAATAACATGATTAAAAACTATTATTATCTACCTATCCTGTTTAATATAAGAGATATCCGTAAATTATAAATGTATAAAAGCCATCGTGGCACAGTGGTACAGCGCGTTACTGTAAATGCGATAATTGTGTGTTCAATTCTGAATTAGGAAAATGAGTTATATAATATTTTTATTTCCTCGCTCTGGTAACCAGCGCGGAGTTGAGTTCCGCAATCACTCAACATGCAATCCTTTATTCGGCGGAAAATGGAAAAGAAAAGTTTTAATGGTGAACGGAGGGTCTTAATACTAGATTCCCAGGATTCTTGTTCCTACCCTGCAATGTACGGGATACAGCATGAAGCTAAACAAGATACTAGATTCTGTGCACTGCGTGTTGAGTAGCATAGTTTAAAGCTTCACTTTGTATGTCAGTTCGAGGGAAAGGAACATAATTCTTTTCCCCAAGTGGGAAAATGAATCGAACTTGCAACTATTAAGAAAATATTAAGTAACATTTTGTCCTCGCATTGGTTACTACCATGACAATGCGAGGACAAAACAATTTAAATAGTATAATATCCTCATTATTTAAGGTAACTAATGTTATGATAATAGTTATATATTTCCATGGAATGTATTGATACCTCTGTAATGACTGTAAGCATATAAGACATCATACTCACATTCATAAAGCTGTTTGTAGCCATACTTTATCTTTACTCTCATAAATGTAAAAACAAAATGACAAAGATTACTCTTCTTATTCTAACAATAGCAAGTTTTAGTGAATGTGCCAATATTTTAGCTGTGTTTCCTTCTCCTTCTATAAGTCACCAAATTGTTTTTCGACCTCTTATGAATGAATTGGTTAAACGTGGACATCAAGTGACAGTGATTACAGCAGATCCAGAATTCACAAAAGACAAAAGGCCAGAAAATCTTCAAGAAATCGATGTCCATGACTTATCTTACGGTATATGGGAAAAGTTTCTCGCAGCAGCAAAGGGACAAGAAACTCACGCAAAAGAGAATATAAAACTTCTTTTCCAACTTATAAACATTGTATTTGAGGAACAATTAAAATCCAATGAAGTACAAAAACTTATTATAAATAAGAATAAAACTTTCGATTTACTATTCATTGAAGCGTGTGTGAGACCAGCTATCGTCTTTTCGCATATTTACAAAGCGCCAGTAATAGCAATAAGCTCATTTGGTGGTATTTTTGAAACCTTTGACACTACAGGTGCACCAATAAACCCACTTATTTATCCCCTTCCAACGAGACAGATATTTAACAATTTAACAACATGGGAAAAAATATCCGAATTGCGTATAAATTATTTTGAAGAACAAATATATAGTAATTTGATGAATTCAGAAAATGAAATGCTTAAGAAAATATTCGGTCCAGACATACCTGACATCAAGGAGCTAAACAAAAATATACATATGCTGTTTTTAAATGTTCATCCGCTATGGGATTTTAATAGGCCTGTTCCCCCAAATGTTTTATATTTGGGTGGCTTACATCAAAAACCTTTACAAAACTACCACAGGTACGTTAAATAACAATATGTATAGTTTAAACATTTTTAAAGTGTTAATCCACACTTAGGAAAAAAAATACTTATTTAGAAAACGTATATAAATTTGCACTTAGTGGGACTCGAACCCGTACCTCCTGGAAACCGACCAGGCGCTCTGACCACTACGAACTAATATTTTAAACATTTTTAAAGTTATAAAAACATAAATAAGTTGTAACAAGCCTATAAAAATTTCGACGTAGCTTGATGAGAACGTATGGCTTAGTGGTCAGAGCGCCTGGTCGGTTGCCAGGAGGCGCGGGTCAGTCCCGCTACGTTCAAAGTTTTATACGTTTTCTAAATAAATATGTGTATTTTTTATCACTTTTACTTTGTATACCGCATACAGCAGGGGAGGCAGAGGGAAGGGCATTGCATGTTGAGTGGCAGAACTCAACGCCGCGCTTTGCCTCGACACCAGAGCGAAGAAATAGCAATATAAATTTAAGTATATATTTCATCTCCTCGAGTGGGGATCAAACCCACATTCAGTCGGTTTTACAGTCACACTTTGTGCCGGTGCGCCAAGACTGGCCTCTATATTGATAGTGATAAAGTTATTTTAATAAAATGAAATACTTATTAACAATATTAACCTGTTATTTTTTTTTCTTTAACTTCGCACTGGCATCTTGGAATCTAATGTTAACACACTCCTATTCCCGTCTTTCCATTAAATTCTTGAGGCTTGGTTACCAGAGCGAGAAAAAGAAAATATTAAATATCTCATCCCACTGAGTGGAAATCGAGGCCTCGACCATCGCGTTTACAATCGCACACTGCTGACACTGCGCCACATGACGGCCTTTAAAATATTATTTAAAAATTAAATCAAAATCAGCTTCACGCTATATCCCGCACACAGCAGGGTAAGCAGAGGGAACCTAGTTTTAAGACACTCCGTTCCCCACTTTCTGCTGAATTCTGGAGGCATTGCGTGTTGAGTGGCAGAACTCAACGCCGCGCTTAACCTCGACACCAGAGCGAAGAAATGGAAATATAAATTTAAGTAAATATTTCATCTCCTCGAGTGGGGATCGAACCCACAACCAGTCGGTTTTACAGTTACAGCTTGTGCCGCTGCGCTACACTGTTTAATTATTTTATGCATTTTTTTCCTAGGAA
This sequence comes from Heliconius himera, assembly GCA_021202915.1. Lineage (NCBI taxonomy): Eukaryota > Metazoa > Arthropoda > Insecta > Lepidoptera > Nymphalidae > Heliconius > Heliconius himera. Next base: position 8,629 of record JAJHJA010000842.1, read on the forward strand.
TTACAGTCTTATCTTGATTCATCAAAAAATGGTGTAATCTATATGAGCTTTGGCACAAATGTGAAACCATCATTGCTGCCGCCTGAGAAAATTCAAATATTTGCAAATGTGTTTTCCAAACTACCCTACAACGTTCTGTGGAAGTGGAATACAGACGACAGTCCAGGGCGATCAGATAACGTCAAAATTTCTAAATGGTTTCCTCAGTCTGACATACTAAGTGAGTTGCAATGTTTTTATTCTTAACTTTGCATAATAAGGAAAATACAACTTAGTTGATTTGAAGAAATACAAACATAAATGCCAAAATATAAATAAAATAAGGAAACATGGTACAGGCAGAAATAACGCGGTAAATTTGGATTACAATTACAAATAATATCTTATAATACTCATCAATACAATTTTTTCTCCCTTAATTGTTGGAAGATGTTAAATTTAACTTGAGATTTAACTTGTAGATATTCATTTGGGTTTGAGATAAAATATAAACAAAGAAATAAAATTTCTAAAACTCGCAATATTTTTTTAAAATTTTTATTTTAAATTATTATTATTATTTCAGAACATCCTAATGTGAAGGTATTCATAACACAAGGTGGTCTACAATCGACAGATGAAGCAATAACAGCGGGTGTACCTCTAATTGGAGTACCAATGTTAGGAGATCAATGGTTCAATGTAGAACAATATATTAGACTTAGCATAGGAATTAAACTCAGTTTACAAACCATAACCGAAGATAGTTTAAGAAATGCTATAGAAACTGTAATTAAAAACAAAAGGTTAGTTAAAAAGGCTTTTTTCCTTTTCACGTTTCATAATGCGGTGTGCAAAGAGTGTCTAGTATTAAAACACTTCATTCTACACTTTCCGCCCAAATCGAGAGATTGTGTATGACGTGGTGAAAGTTAACGCGCTATATTTTATAGAAGGGAAAAATTGTAATAATTCAAATCAGCCGAGTATAGATTGAAATTTACATCCGTAACATAATTACATTCAGAACAATCAGAACAAATTACAGCTGAACCACGATGGTTTCAATATCAAATCACGATATACGAAGGCCTGCCCGCAGTAACCCCTGTCGGCCCTTATGAAGGCTGCAACATTCCATCTGCCACATGCAACTCGCGGTAGCGCACTGAAAGTGCATTCTCTCGAGGCGACGAGCACAATTGCGTCTCCGCTGGTATATCAAATGCGACGAGAGCGGCTTTGAGGATCGCTAGCCAACATGCTATGTCCAAAACAGCGGGTGGTGGCGGACGGCGCTAGAAATAGGTGTAGGAATATTAACCTCTCGATTGGTTAATGCCAAAATCCGAGACTGTTTTGGGTTTGCTTCCACCTGGGGATAACAAATGTATTTTTGTTAGCGACATTTGCGCCAATACCCTCAGGTTCATTTGGCGAACTCGAGTAGTTTTGGGGATAGTGTCAGAGACGTTCTGGGTAGTGTTAGAGGGAATTAATAATTATTGATATGTGGTGATTTGAAGCGGTTACGAGAGTGTGGTCAAGCGGTCAGTTTGGTGACAAGAGTTAAGAGTTAAAGTTGGAAAGCTCGTATTGGCAATTTCCAAGGAAAGAAATTTGTTTGAGGCATCACGACGTTTAACCACAAACAAATTCACATATATACACTGGAGTGAACGGAAGGTTGATTTATTCCTAGTGGATAAGCGTATTCGTAGTCCAGTTATTGACACCCGAGCTAGTAACAGATCATTATCTAGTCGTTACTAGAATAAGAGGTTTGTTTGCAGTCCGGCGCAGCTACACGAGGTGTTCAAATTTGTAGTCAAAATAATGTATAAGAAGCAGGAATCTTCAAGATCCACCGATTACACAGAAATATTAAGAAATAGTTCCCAAGACAGCTGTGACCCTTTTGAATTGTATAAAGAGCAGCGCAGTGCAAGATGCAGTAAAAAGAAAAAGACTGGCAAATGGGGATTTTTTGTGGTTAACGCGCAAATCTGTGTCTTTTTGGTGTTGAATTCAACCAGGTTCCTTTCATCCTATTTGGAAACAACCACGAGGGATGCCTTAACTGAAGAGACAAGTTTATTTCGGCACTAGTCGACGTTTTGCCAAGAAGGACTTGTGCAGCCAGAGTAAACAGCGTCCACTACGCTCTCATCTGCAAAGCAATGAATGCTAGAAAAGGGATTGGTGAACGACAGCGTTCACGTAATCTGTTTTGAGCAAAAACCTATTGATAATGACCTTGATGTAACGCCCAGTGAAAAAGCTGGGGATCCAATTGCATAAATTCTCGGGAAGCCCATAAGATGGTAGTATAGCAAGGAATGCCCCATGCAATACTCGAAGAAAGGCCTTTGCCATGTCAAAACTAACTGCCAAGCCCTCTTTCTTGCTTTTGATAGTCATAGCCCAGCGATGAGTTAGGTAAAACAGAAGATCTGGTTGAGTGACCATGGCAGAAGCCACATTAATTTTGCTTATTAATCAATCTATGATTCTTTAGATAAATCAAGAGCAGGCTATTGATGATATGAGTCGTGCCGTGGGACCTGGACGCGACGTCTCTGGCGTCGGCCTATTGCCGGCGTCGGGGCCTCGCCTCCGGGGAACGGGCAAGCCCAGCGCGCACCGAGGAGGAGCGGGAAGCCGCATTACAAGTGTGGGAATCCCGGCTGGCGACACCAACTGCCGGCCGGTTGACGATCGAGGCTGTTCGTCCAGTGTTCCGCCAGTGGTTAGCGCGGCGTTACGGCGTCCTAACCTTCCGCACCACACAGGTACTCACGGGGCATGGCTGCTTCGGGGGTTACCTGTGTCGGATCGCCAGGAGGAAGCCCGACGCTCGCTGCCACCACTGTGACGACTGCCTCGATGAGACGGCCCAGCACACGTTGGAGGTGTGCACAGCCTGGGCGTCTCAACGTCGCGCTCTGCGCGACGTCATAGGGAACGACCTCTCCCTGCCGGCCGTGGTCAAGGCCATGGCCGGCAGCGAGACGTCGTGGGATGCGGTCTCCTCCTTCTGCGAGGCAGTGGTGCTCGAGAAGGAGTCGGCGGAACGGGCGAGGGAGGCTTCTGCCGAACTCGCCATCCGCCGTAAGAGACCGGGTCGCCGGAGGGCGGCACACGATCGCCGCCTTCCGCCCTAATGAGCCAGAGGGCGGTCAGCTTGGGGAAGCTGGCCGCCTACTAACCTGGCCCGAGTAGTCGCGCGCAGGTTGCTCCCGCGCGCTACTCCGAGCAGGCCGTCGAGGGTGCCCACCACCCTTGACTCCGGGACGTGCCTTGCAGGCTCCCGCCGCCGCGTTTCGCGGAAGACTCTTGTCCCCGCGTCTCGCGGCCAGTGGCGGTCGAGGAGGAGCACCGTGAGGTTTTAGTGGGTATTCGGACGGCCTAACATCTGCCAGTCCGCGAGCCCCACATAACCGAGCTCGAGTCCCCACTCGGGCCGGTATCCGTAAAAGGATTTCCTCACGTTAAAAAAAAAAAAAAAAAAAAACGCTATTGATGATATCCTCCATGACTTTTGAGAACAGGAAGGTTAATTAAAAAAAATCTGTGCTTGTGTGGACTTGCAAATGGCGCTGGACAGAATTGTGATAACGAAATTATGAGAGATACTAGGGTACAGTACAATTTGAACACATCATTACTGCGGGCTGTGAAGTCTCTTTACAAAGATCACTCAGCCAGTGTGCGAGTAGGAGCTGATCTGTCGCCTTGGTTTGACATCCAATCAGGTGTTAAACAAGTATACGCCATGTCAGCTTGGTTGTTTAATTTGAGATTAGATAATTCTCTTCAACGAGTGAAATGTGAAATGTGTACAGTGACATGTGAGTAAAAGTAGCTAAATTGTGTTCATAGCATCATCACAATGCGAGTTGGCTATCACTCTGAAAGAAAGGTTTAAAAATAATGGTAAGCATGATTTCGTGTAAGTCAAAGGTTCTGATTTTTGAAAGAAATTAAGTAAGGGTGGAATGCAAGATCAGTTTTAGTGGTATATATTTCAGGAAGTATGTTCAGTAGAGATGAAAGATACAAGATGGATGCAGAAAGATATATTATTGCCGGTAACAGGGTTAATGGTACCTTAGCTGCATTGATGAAATAGCGAAACGTAAGGCTATTATACGGCAGCGAAACGTGGGCATTACAGTAGAAGAGTGAATGATGAAATGAAAGATGAATGCTGTCGAGATGCGATCTCTTCGTAAGATATGCAGAGTCAGCTAAGCTGATCGAATCCGCAACGAAGAGATACATAGAATGACAGGTACTAGCGAGGATGTCACGGTGAGAATGAAAAAGAACGCGCTCAGCTAATTTGGGCACATCGAACGAAAGAGTTACGAAAGAATGGCAAAAAAGATTATAATAGAAAAGTGAGCGACAAGAAAGGCAGGAGGTGACCTCGTTAGATGGTTGAAAGAGACTGCAGGATGGTGACGTAAGAAGCGCGACAGCCCCCCGAAGAGCATGTACGAAGAGATTGATAACAGTGGACGCGACGAAAGAGTTATGTAGAGACCGTACCATTTGGCGCACCGTTCTCTCTTCCTACTCCGCTAGTAAAGAGCGTGATAGCTTCACGCATTTATATTAAAATAATACTTCACCTGTTATATTAAAATAATACTTCACCTGCTTTAGCTTATATGTTTTATCAAAGCTAGAAATTACTACAAACATTTATAAATTGTAGCCTATTTGTTATTCTGATTTATAAGCTAAATCCGTTTAGTATTTTAACGTGAAATTGGAACAAATCCACGTCATCCAATCCATCTTCACACGCTTTGATATTTATAATATTAGTAGGATGTGACCACCTTGGCGCAGTGGGACTTGGTCGAAAAATGGAAATTGGACGGAGTGTCTTAATACTAGGTTCCTTCTCTGGTTATCCTGCTATGCGGGAAAAAACGTGAACATACATCTTTACTGTTTTTAATTATAATTATTTATTTCAGCTACCGTCAAAATATAATTAAATTACGAAACATCATGAAAGATCAGCCGCTGCCACCTTTAGACAGAGCAGTATGGTGGACAGAGTACGTGATAAGACATGACGGAGCCAAACATCTACAGACAGCCGCTGCCCATATGGACTGGACAGAATATTATGCAATGGATTTAGTATTACTAGTTCTAGTTATCTTCATAATTATTGGAGTAATAGTGATACTATCTGTGCAATTACTTTTATCCAAAGTAAATATTATGTCTTTTAAAAATAAATTGAAATAGATTATGTTTTATATTGCAAAGCAGATATTCTTAATGTTTCTGAGTTAGAATATTAAAATATGGTATAATCTTATTTTGTTTTTACTTATTCGTTTCATTTTACCCATAATTCATTTAATTTTTAAGTTTGAATGTCGTTAATATCTTTTTTTTAATAAATATGTACTAACGTAGTAGTAAGTTTTAAATGTTACTAACAAATGAACTAAGTCTTAAATAAATAAATATTATCATTATTACATTTTTTTGAGCATTTTGGTTGTCCTAGATGATTGGAGTACATTAACCAAAAGTTGCGAGCATGTAGACAGGCAATATTTAGGTGGAAATATAAGCGATAATGATTAAAAATGATTACTAACGAGAAAGATCCTACCATAAACTAAATATTAGATGATAAGAATTTATGACTCTACGACAAGTATTGAATATTGCAGCTCTCTGTAAAATAATATAACTTAACTGGTACATTCCTAGAGTTTCCAAACTTGTGTGTAACGTATGGGGTATTATTATGGTTGTCGAAAAAACTGTTGGTACTGTGGTGACAGACTGAACTTTTCATTGCCTTCTAAGCTCAATGGATAAAACTGTATATTTATCTATTTTATTTGAATAAGTCGACGCAGGCTTGTGTGCATTGGGAATACCTATATCTGTGAGGTATCCGGTATTTTTAACTTTATCATGAAGTAAAATATCTGGTATATTATAGTGTACGTTTTTGCCTCTGATAATTATACGATCTCAGTAAAATTTGGAATTATTTAGTAGATTATAAAACAGTTTCGGGTATATATTTGAAATGGGAGAATATTTAGCTGCAAGGTGTTATTGAACAGTGTTAAAGAACACGCTTGCTGAAACGGTGTTAAATAATAATAATGATGTTTTCTACGCTTGCTGAAACACCCAGCGTCAGGTCCAGATATGTCCCAACGATCACCCTCGAAACCCTCGCGGCCCACTCAGTTTCCTCTTTAAACGTGTCACATATTTATCTGTAACCTTTGCCTTGTAGGCCTTGTAAGTTTTGTCAACACGTTACCGATTTTTTACCTTCTTAACATTTGCACTTTCATATTTATCCTGATACTAAATGATTCTTGTTAATATTATAACGTTGTGTTAGCTAATGTTTACCGATAGTAATCTTTCTGTACATTTTTTGCATACCAACGTCACCTAAGGAACTATATAAACCCTAATCGTTTGTTGCTTTATCACAGTTCGAGCAATAATATATAATATCAGTTTCAGAGTATTATATCTCAAACACAGCAGGGTAGGCAGAGGGAACCTAGTGTTAAGAAACTCCGTTCTCCATTTTCCACCGAATTATGGAGGCATTGATTGATGAGTGGCTGAACTCAACGCCGCGGTTTTGTTATGTAAAAATAATATATACAGGATGGAAGTGTTAGCATCACTTTAAATGAAACCACAGTTTAAACTACTCTATAAAAGCCTGATACAAATAGATAAATCCCAAGAATGAAAAAGTGATTTATTTCAAACAAAATAAATAAAAAAATATTGTTGTAATATAAAACGTCATTTGTCAAGAGAACGGCGCACGCACGCATAAACCTATCGAAGGGAAACCGCCTCATGCGCCTCATTCCGAAATCGAGTCGTAGGTATTGGCGGCAAAGTTCAAAGTTTTGTTGTAGTATATGTTTACGTTATTGGTATCTATGAGTAACTGCGTCACACGAAATACAGATTTGGATAAACATCGTGAAACTGTTGAGGTATCTTGATTAATTTGTTTACGTATGGGTTTAAAATATTTTACCCTATGTGCTGTTCCCGTAAAAGGAGCGCTGACATTTCCACCCTGCATAAGTGTTGGTCTCCTAAGTTGGTCTTCAAAGTGCTATTTTAAGCTACAGTGCGTGCTCACAAGCTGCTCTACAACATCATGTATGTAAGTAACTTACTTCTTACTTTCAATACGATATTATGAAGCTAATGTCAGATACATATTGTATAGTATTTAATAAGCAACATCGTTTTAATTACAAAATTCATTTAACATTTTAATAACATGAACTTTACCGTTGCCTGATGACGAGCAAGATGTGCCACTGACTTAACACAAATTAAAAAGAACCAACAGTATGACTTAGATGAGCTCTTCGAAAAAACAGCTAAGAAGAAAAAATGAGGCCGTCGTGATGTAGGAGCACATGAGTGTGACTGCAACTTGACGGTTGTGGGTTCGATCCCCACTCGAGGAAATAACTATACATTCTTTGTCTTTTGGTTATACTCTAAACACGTTAATGCCTTTATTATTCAAAATATCTAATTTCGGTGTATGACATAATTTTACCGGAAATAGAATACCATTAAATTATATGTTGAGTTGTAGGATACAAACAGAAAGCACTGCCCATTTGGAACAAAGCACATCTGTGTTTTTAATATTAACAATAGCTTTTTTTAATAGGAATATCATGTGGAAGATCGATATATGAAGTTCCGCGAAGGGGATTAAATTTTTTTACATTCGTATCTAGATTGTGATGTTGTACTCCAATGGTGAGACATTTTTTTCGCACTTTAAGCCGAATTCCGGAGGCTATGCTTGTGAAGTGGCGGAACTCAACGCTGCGTTTTGCCTCGGCACCAGAGGGAAGAAATGAATATATACATTTAAATAAATATTTTATTTCCTCGAGTGGAGATCGAACCCACAACCATCACGTTACAGTCACACCCTTGTGCCCCTACGCCATGACAGCTCGATGTTTTTACTTCCTAGCTGGTTTTTCGAAGAGCTCATCTATGTCATTACTGTTGGTTCTTTTAATTTGTGTTGAGTCAGTGGACACATCGACGAGCACGTCGTCAGACAACGGTAACAGTAATGTTTTTGAGTGTCTTCCTCCAAATGTTAAATGAATTCTGTAACTAAGGCGATGTTGATGACACATTAGCCTTATAACAACCTATTAAAAGTAAAACTTAGGAGACCAAGATATTACAATAATAATAAAAAAAAATCAGCTTCACGCTGTATCCCGCACACAGCAGGGTAGGCAGAGGGAACCTAATGTTAAGACACTCCGTTTCCCACTTTCTGCCAAATTCTGGTGGCATTTCGTGTTAAGTGGCAGAACTCGATGGCGCGCTTAACCTCTACACCAGAGCGAAGAAATGGAAATATAAATTTAATTAAATATTTCATCTCCTCGAGTGGGGATCGAACTCACAACCAGTCGGTTTTACAGTCACACCTCGTGCCGCTGCACCACGACCGGCCTCTATAATTATAATAATAATAATATATTTAATTTTATATATTAAGCAACGAACGACTGGGGATTATATAGGACCTTATATGACATTCGTATGCAAACAATGTACAGAAAGTTTACTATTTGTAAACAACAGCTAATGATAAAATTCCCGATGAAAATAACTTTGATATGCAAACAATGTGCAGAAAGTACAGTAGGTAGTTATAATATTTAAAAAAAATAATTTAGGATCAGGATAATATTGAGAAATAGACAAAAATGCAGATAAATGAGTGTATACAATTTTAAATTCGCGATGTAGGTTAGTAAAGGAATAGATTTTTTCAATTAAAGTACTTATTTACAGACAATGAGGTATATGAGTAGGTGCGTTGTTGAAATATTTATAAGCAAAGTACGCTTTATTTAAGAACAGCGTCGTTTTGCATGAGTCAGATAATTAGGAATAGGAGTGTAATGATGAATAATGGAGATACGATGAGATATGGTCACTTCCGAGAAGAAAGGTAATCAGATAGCAATTAAGAATTAGTGAGGGTAGTGGTTTGTTAAGAATCTAAAGCTATCTCCAAATCCCCAAGAGATACATCAAAATGGTAGCGGAAGTCGAGTACAAACTATTTTGGACCACCCCCAGCAAAAACGATGCATAGACGCTCAAAACGTATCTTTTGATAACTTTAACTTAGAAACTATTTTTAATGTACTTTTAGGGACCTCAGACTTGAATATTTGATAATTTTAGCTTGATAACTTTGCATGATTTAAAAAAAAATATCCTATAAGGGTGCCATTTTTGCTAATCCTAAAATCCTCATTTAGCTAGGTAGGTAGCATATTATAAGAACATTTAAAAACTACTTGTACGTACATTTATCGATTATCATATCGTGTGTTATTGTTTGTTTTTGTAGGTAATTATATACTCGTTTGCTAAACGAAAATATTCTTGGCTTTTTTCCTGTACGTTTATATATAATAAGACAAGAATCATTATCAGATACATAAGTGTGATACGAAAATTGAAATTCTACGTAAACTTCAAGAGTGTTTTATAATTATGCTAAACGTAAAATAATTGGATGTATAGAAAAACAGTTTAGATAACAGCAATAAAAAATGCAAAATCTAGTTATTACAATTACTTAACTTGACAAAATAATAATCATTGCTATTTCTAAAACGAGGAGAATTTAATTATAAATCTTTAGAAAACATGAATATCTTTCTAAAGTATCTTTAATTAGGTATAAAAAAAATAGATATTTTTTTATTACGCATTAATTTATTACTTTTTTATCGCGTTTAGCAATATAGGCATAGCGAACCTTGCGTGTCGAATGGCGGAGCTCCGCGCTGTGGCTTGCTACAAGAGTAAGGAAATGAACATGTTTAAAGCCAGACAAAAAAAAACATTAAAAAATATACTTAAACAAATACTTTGAACCCTTGTATTGAAAGCTAATTTCATATAACCTATTCGTTCGAAGATGGAGAAGTTAGAAGAAGTTAGAAGAAAAAACAACAACACAAAACCACAAAATTTTTGGATAGGGTTGAAAGTACAATACAACGTCCATTACCAAGCGTTTCCCTCGTCTTTCACAGTGAAGAGCACAAATTTTAGCTGAATAAACTATTTGTATAAAGACTGTCCTTTTATTCAATTTTGATCTCAAATACTATAGTTTTATAGTCTATAATAATAAAGACTATATAATTTAAGGATAAGTGCACATTTGCAAAATTGACATGTCACAGACTCCTAAAGTTTCCTCAAAGTTAATAGTTGTCTGTTTCTTGTTAAAGTGGAGAGTAAGCAGATGGTCAAGTAAAAATTTTGTAAATTACAAATATATTCTATTGTGCTTTAAATTTTATTTAAATCTTTAAAATTTATTTAGTCACTAGAAGAAAGAAACAGCACAGCGTCTTACTATAAATATGGTAAGTTATGAGTTCGATTTCCACTCGGGGGTATTTATTATATTGCGTTTATATGCTTCGGTAAGAAAATAAAGCCACGGCAAATGGACGATGCGTTGGGAACCGAGTGTCTTAATACTAGGTTTCCACAACACGCAATGTCTCGAATTCGGACAAAAAATGTCTCAATGACAGGTTTTCTCTGCTTAACTTGTATCATTGCGAGATACAGCGTAAAGTTGAATGAAGTAAATAAACTATCTAGCAGTTCAAATGCTTCACGTGTTAAGTAACTGAATAAATGACGTACGTCTTACAATACTGCTGTATTTCATTCAATTAGAAATATAAGAAATATTCATCCACATTGAGGCCGGTCGTGGCGCAGCGGCACGAGGTGTGACTGTAAAGCCGACTGGTTGTGGGTTCGATCCCCACTCGAGGAGATGAAATATTTACTTAAATTTATATTTCCATTTCTTCGCTCTTGTGTCGAGGTTAAGCGCGGCGTTGAGTTCTGCCACTCAACAAGCAATGCCTCCAAAATTCGGCAGAAAGTGGGGAACAAAGTGTCTTAACACTAGGTTCCCTCTGCCTACCCTGCTGTGTGCGGGATACAGCATGAAGCTGATTTATTTATTTATTTCATCCACATTCCGAAATTTCACTATCAACCGATATCGATCAATTGGATCAAAATATTATTATTGGATCAAAATGTTATAGTAATATGCATTTTAAGGCTCCACAAAACTGCACAAAAGAGGTAGCACTTGTTAAATCTATTTCGATTCACCTTTTGCCAAATTCATCGAAACAGCCGCAGATACTGGCAAGTGAGTATTCACCAGTATTTGACTCCTTTTAAAAAGCCGACTTGAAGTGGATCGCTAACGAAGCTGGCAGGCTGCTGGCACTTTCTGGCCCTCGTATCACTTGGCTGACTTTTTTATTGCAATAAGATTTTTCTTATTAAGCAAGAGCTTTCGTTTTGTTTGTGCTTCTTTTTATATAAAATTATATTACATTTATTTGAATATTTTTTAGGTTCTATAATCGACATATAAACCGACCTCATTTTTATTTTTTTTATATCTTTCATGTACAGAATTGACTTTTCTATCCTTTTATTATATATAGAGATTGTGTTTGATTTGTAAAATAATAATAGTTTTAAATAGATTATGTTTTTGCCTTTAAATAATTTATAAGAATATATTTATATTTTTAAGATTAACAAAAAATGTGAAGAGACAAACTTAATCTCAATATTGAAATTAAATTTTATTTATTAATAGTATTACGACTAACCCTAGATTTAAAACTTCAACGGGGCATCTGTCTTCTCTTGCAAAGCTCTTTTGAGACCTTATATATGTTAATACTACTCGATTAATTTATTTTAAACTAAAATAAATTAAAAAAATTAAAACAAGGCCAGTCGTTGCGCAGTAGCACAAAGTGAGACTGTAAAATCACATTAAAGATGTGGGTTCGATTCCCACTCAAAGAATTGAAATATTTATTTAAACTTATATTTTCATTTCTTCGCGCTGATGTCGAGGCAAGCCGCGGTGTTGTGTTCCGCTCTTCACTTGACACGCAATGCCTCCAGAATTTGGCGGAAAGAGGGGAACAGTGTGTCATAGCACTACATTCCCTCTGCCTACCCTGCTGTGTGCGGTGTACAACGTGAAGATGATTTTTATACAAACTGATTTGCCATCACCACTTTTTAATAAAAGAATAGTTTTAGCAGTCGGGGTTTTTTTTTTGTTTTTTAAATATTTTTGTATACTTTTATTCCGTTCAACACTTTCTGGCGAATTCTCGAGGCATTGCGTGTTGTGTGGCGTACTCATCGCAGCGCTTTCCTGGCTACCAGAGCGAGGAAATGAAGAATATATATTATACTTAAAATTACAATCACTTATTTTGTTCCCCGAGTAGGAATGAAACCGATGCGTTTACAGTTGCACGCTTGTTCCCTGGGCCACGATGACTTCAACGACTTAATTTGAAATTCATGTTTTCACATATAAGCCATATTCATAAATTATCTAAGCGCAATTATACAAATTAAATGATCGTCTGTATTATTAACCAATGATTTGAGTGTTTTGTTTAACCACATCACATTATTTCCACTGTACAAGTACTTAATGTATTGTTTTGAAATCAAATATCGTCTATCATTTGAACTATTATAATAAAATATTACGGTTATTCAATTGTTGTTTAAGTATATGATTACGAGTAGTACCTGTTATTTTAACTGTGAAGGCCTGTGTTTTTGGGAATTATTTTAAAATTAGGAGGCCGGTCGTGGCGCAGCGGCACGGGGTGTGACTGCAAAACCGACTGGTTGTGCGTTCGATCCCCACTCGAGGAGATGAAATATTTACTTAAATTTATATTTCCATTTCCTCGCTCTGGTGCCGAGGTTAAGCGCGGCGTTAAGTTCTGCCACTCAATACGCAATGCCTCCAGAATTCGGCAGAAAGTGGGGAACGGAGTGTCTTAATACTAGGTTCCCTCTGCCTACCCTGCTGTGTGCGGGATATAGCGTAAAGCTAATTTAATTTAATTTAATTTAATTTTTTATTTTAAAATTTGTCTATAGAAATACTATAGAAATGTAAATTTTAAATTTTCGTTACACACGTTAATATTCGAGAAAGATTGTTCATTGAAGAGGACACATATCGTAATGGGACTGTATCTGACAATAAACTTGATGACGTGGATTGAGAATCCATCGCTTGCGAAGTTTAATAATTTTAGCTTGATAATTTCACATGATCTTGAGTCTATATGTCTGTATGTCTGTATATCTGCCTCTCTGTCTTAACAGACGTACTTATATTTTTTTTACTAAAACTGGCACACCACATTATTAAAATGATAAAAACAAAATAAATAGTCTATCACTAAATATTGTCTAGGTTTCTCAAAAAAAAAAATACCAAAAACCTTTTTTTTTTAAACATTTTTAAAGTGTTATTCCACACTTAGAAAAGAAAAATACTTATTTAGAAAACGTATAAAAACCCGCGCCTCCTGGAAACCGAGCTGGAGGCGCGGGTTCGAGTCCCGCTGCGTTCAAATTTTTATACGTTTTCTAAATAAGTAAAAAACCTTTTCTTCCAAAATGTTATATCGGATCCAATGTCAATTTCAATTTAGTTTAAGTAGGTTAAGGAAAGATATAATCCGTGTATTTGTAGTAACCCTTCTATAAATTTTCTCTAAAGTCACAGGGGCCACTAGAAAATAACGAGCCAGTAAATATTTCTCAGTCAGATAGCTAAGTAACATACGGATGCCACGTTTGGGTAATATTTTAAAGAAACGCTTAGTCTTTCTTAACTCGACACTATAGTAGCGAAACTGAAGAACTTGATGTTTTTTTGTATGACTGCGTCAAAGGAGGATAATTTCGAATTTTTCAATTCATGTTTTTCGAGCATATGTACGAGTATGTATGTTCTTTTGCTTGGTATGCCCTATAATCCAAATGGTGTTTGACATATAAGGTGATGTTGAATTTGTCAGAATTATTGTACTGACATAAGTTATATTAAAAATCAACATGGTGCTTGCGAATAAGATAAAGCGGGCCGGGAAAAGGAATTATTTTATTAGAAAAGAGCCATTAATTTTAGCAATCGATTTTTTTTTAGGCGCCGCTTCGCTCGATTGTACTTCATAATTTCTTTTTTTATTTATAACAACATTTGATAAACAGAATTGACTGACACCTAATGACTTAAAATAAAAAAATTAAATTAGCTTCACGCTATATCCCGCACACAGCAGGGTAGGCAGAGGGAACCTAGTGTTAAGACACTCCATTCCCCATTTTCTGCCGAATTCTGGAGGCATTGCGTGTTGAGTGGCAGAACTCAACGCCGCGCTTAACCTCGGCACCAGAGCGAAGAAATGGAAATATAAATTTAAGTAAATATTTCATCTCCTCGAGTGGGGATCGAACCCACAACCAGTCAGTTTTGCAGTCACACCTCGTGCCGCTGCGCCACGACCTAATGACTTAATAATTATAATATAATACTTTATTGCACAAATAAGAAGAAGATAAAATACAGTTAACAAGTGTGCAATGGCGGCCTTATCACTAAAAGCTACTACTACTAAAAAAATTTTTACAGGCAACCAAAAGAAAAACGTAAGGATTAAATGTATAAAAGATAGCAGAAAGTACTAAGAAATATATAAACCAATATATATAGTGAATAAAAAATTGTTTTAAACGTACATATATACACACATAGATACATATATACATACAACATACAACAATTATAAATAAATACATAAACACATAATATTGTCCTTTTATGAATTAAGTTTAAGATAGTACTGTTTAAGATATCTTTTAAATATCCCAGTCGACTGGCATCGGCTTACTTCCAATGGCAGCTCATTCCATAGTTTTACTGTTTTAACAGCAAAAGAGTCACTATAGAATTTCATGCGGCATAATGGAATTTCGAGGATATATTTATGGGGGGAACGGAGATTTTGGGAATGTAGGGTGTCTGAATCCAAGAACTTAAAGCGCTGCTTGAAGTAAGAATGTGTAACAGGATTGCAAAGGATGACATAAAGGAGAGTAAGGGCATGCAAATTACGCTTATATTCTATTGACAACTATTTAAGTTGACTACGATGCTGCGACACATGGTCATGTTTTCTCAACCCAAAAATAAATCTAATTTTAAGATTTTGTAGATGCTCACGTTTTTTCAGTAGTTGCTGGGACAGATCTAAGTAGCACGAATCAGCATAGTCTAGAATAGGTAGAAGAAGAGCGTGGGCCAGAAATTTTAGACTTTAACAGAGAGACGTTCTTTCATTTTCTCAAACTACCTATGGTACAAAAGACCTTACCACTAAGCTCTGATACATGATGCAAAAAGCAAAAAGTACCATCCATCCTGATTCCCAGATTCCTAACACTCTCACTAACCTAGAAACAAACATTATAATAACAATATAACATTAACAACAGTTGTTTAGAGCTACCGAATATAGACACCTGAGACTTGTTGGAATTGATAAAGAGCCCTAATGAACTAATAATTTGTAAGTCTGAATTAATTTTATTAACTACATTTGGTATATCACTCATCACTGCAGTTGTGTAAATTTGCAAGTCATCGGCGTAAAGGTGGTATGATGACGATATGTGTTGAATGAGAGTGTTAATGAAAATGGAAAAGAAAAACGGTGATAGAACACTACCTTGTGGGACGCTAGCAGTTGGGTACTT
Source organism: Heliconius himera (assembly GCA_021202915.1). Classification (NCBI taxonomy): domain Eukaryota; kingdom Metazoa; phylum Arthropoda; class Insecta; order Lepidoptera; family Nymphalidae; genus Heliconius; species Heliconius himera. The sequence goes on from JAJHJA010000842.1 coordinate 24,367, forward strand.
AGGATGGCGAAACATCAGGGAATTCGTTATAGGAAAGGGAAAAATTATAAATATGGCACAGGACAGGAAGAATTGAGTTAAGTATAAGGAGAATCATCCGTCAGCTAATATTATTAAAGCTAGTAGTGTCGGATTTAATTGACAACACATGCTTGCGAACCTCCGCTGGTGAAATAGCAGAGAAAAGAATGGATATGATTGTAGGTTTAGATTGTAAAGACAAGGAGTAAAGAGTTTTTGTGTTAGTGCTATTAGCCAATACATGGACAGTGGTAAAAAAAATATTCAGCGAGACTAAATCCATACAGTTATTTAAGGTAGCTGAATCATTGGCGCGCCGGCGGCCTAAACTCATCGCGTTCAGGAATTTCCAAGTATTTGCGGGATTGCTACTGTTAATTGACGTGTGAATAAAATTATGTCGTGCGTCTCTGTAAGTCTTATTACATCGGTTCCGTAGTGTTGTACCTTTTCAGATTTGCGTCCGTAGGATTTTTTTTTGTATTTTGACTTTGCAGTATTACGTTTGGACATAAGTAACTTGATATCTGGAGTTAACCACGGAGCGGGAAGATGTTTAATTTTAACAAGCCGGAAACTATTTAAATTCTCTTTTTTATTTTGTACCTTCAATAAGTAAGTTTTTTTTTCTTTCTTTACTTCACAAAAGTTGATCAGGAGAAGGAGAACTCGTATGTTAATACTAGGTTCTCTCGGTCTAAACCGCAATAAATAAGATACATAAATACGTACAAGATGACATCAATGAAGGTAATCGTGGTGTCATTATATTGACGTCAATTATATTATTATTCGTTAACGGAACGTGATCTTCATTCAATGTTTATCAGTAAATATAAAAAAGTCACAACATAGATTACACAAAACTCTTTGACTTATCAACGACGATGACTCTTCCTTTACGACGCTACGATAGGTGTCTTTCTAAATTTTCAGAAAAATAAATATAAAAAATCAATATTTGTCTCCAAAATATGCTGTTAACAATTCTATCAACATGATTACAATAAAATGTAAGCCATTGCTACTTAGAAAGTAACAAAGCAATAAATATTTTTTATATTTCAAACTTACATTTTTAGTGTCTGCTGCAAATATATTCACCCATAAAAGCGAAAAAAAATGCCTGACGTTACAGATTATATTTCAAGGGAGTAGGAGACTCATGTAGAACATATTTAAAAACGTATTCCTAGTTTTTATTTTTGTATATAGGATTTTTAGAAAGTGGGGCGCCTTTTCCATTGGGACGACTGTCCTGGTTTAACCAGTAATAGATACATACACATACAAAATGATAATCATAATGACATAAAAATAGCACTAGCAACAAATATATATAGCAAATAGTAAATAAATAATAGTAATTTATATTTCTTTTAAAAAATAAAAATTAAATTAGCTTCACGCTGTATCCCGCAAACAGCAGGGTAGGCAGAGGGAACCTAGTGTTAAGACACTCCGTTCCCCACTTTCTGCCGAATTCTAGAGGCATTGCGTGTTGAGTGGCAGAACTCAACGCCGCGCTTAACCTCGAAACCAGAGCGAAGAAATGGAAATATAAATTTAAGTAAATATTTCATCTCCTCGAGTGGGGATCGAACCCACAACCAGTCGGTTTTGCAGTCACACCTCGTGCCGCTGCGCCACGACCGGCCTCTTATATTTCTTATATTTCTTTTCTTTTTAATTATTTTTAAAGATCATAAGAGCATCTGAATAACATTTGTCTGTATGTTTTTTATGTTGTATGTAACTGAAAATATTTTCATTAAAGAAATTTTCGATTTGAGATAATTCAATTAAAAAAAAATATTAAATTTATCGGAGCGTTTCCATACAGGCGTGAAAACTATTTTTTTCGGTCGAAGCTAGCACATTTCTTTAATGGAATTCTGGATAGACTAACAGTAAAATATCTCTACCAAAATATATGATAAAATAAATATATAATTTATTGTGGTTGGTTGTCTTTTTTCTATCTGATTAAAATTATATTATCTTAGTAATCATTCACGCTGTATCCCGTACACAGCATGGTAGTCAGAATTAACCTAGTGTTAAGACACTCCGTTCTTTGCCTCGACATCAGAGCGAAGAAATGGAATTATAAATTTAAATAAATATTTCACTTGCTCGAGTGGAGATCGAACCCACGAACCCGCAACCAGGCGCGTTTACAGTTAGACTTTGTGCCTCTGTGGCACGACTGGCCTCAATTATTTATTTCTTATTATAATTGCTATATAATCTTGATGTACATTTATAAATGACTTTTACACACTCTATGACGAAATAATTAATGTTAATTCGCGTCATAGCAAAAAACACTTGGCTAAGGATTGAGGCATAGAAAATATAGACTAGAGGTAAGTTAAATTTAGGATAGTAAAATAATATAATTACAATTAATTTTTTCACACAATAAGGTTTTTAATATAAAAAATATATAAATTATGGTTCATTAAAAGTTAGTTCTTCATCTCACATATCAATGTGTCGCGCCCGACTTCTATATAGCACCTGTTACCCGGTTCTTTGTAAACTAACATTTTTTATACCAACAATAAACTTCCTTTATTTGAAAGTAATAATTTTAAGCATTGACTGCCGAACTTTTTACGTTGTTATTGAAAGAACATAATATCTGAAATTTAGAAAATATGTTGTAATTATATTAAAAAATAAGCCCATCGTGGTACAGTGGGTCAACCGAGCGTCTGACTGCAAGCGATAGTTGTGAGTTCAGTTAAAATATTAAAATCGAAATTATGTTTCGCTACTTGGCATGTAATTCGGCATAAATTGTAAAAAAAAAACCAAATCTGACTTTTGGTTATTTATGACAATATAAAATAGCATAAAAAAAACCCTTAGCAAAGAAAAAATATTTTGTTCTCCACACACCGCCTAATCATCGAGGCATTGTGTGTAGAGTCACGGTATTCAACGTGGCATGTTGTCTTTTTGCGAGAGCAAGGAAATATAATTTTAAGCACCCCAATTGCATATTTTTTTTTATTCGTAGCTATAATCAATTAAAATTATTTTTAAATATATTATAATATTTTCTAGATTATGAAGTCATCATTTACAAAATTTCTACTTTATTTTTCAAATTTATTTTTAGGTTCTATTTAAATTTAGATAAAAGATTTTATTAAAAGCTAATTGCTTAATTAATTTACAATGTAATGTAAGGTTGTCAAAATATTGTGTATATGTAATAGCCACTAGCAAATTAAAATAAGTTAAAAAAATATTTTATTAATTCAATCAATATTATAGTATTTTTACCGACTACTACGGAAGGGTTACTTAATGTTATTTAATTTTACCTTAAAAATAACATATCTTTGGTACAAAACTGTCGTCTCCTATCGGTAATTCTATGTTTTTTTTTGGTTATATGGTAATTCTATGTTTTGGTTTGCACAATGATTGGTTACACAAAAAAGAATTTCGTGGATTAATGTTAGATTATTCACATTTGGCATTAATGAATCATTTAGTCATAATATAATTTTGTGTTATATTAAGAAATTATTAGTAGTGTGCAAGATAAGTAGCGTTGAGTTCCGACACTTAAGAGGCAGTGCCTCGAATTAGAGCGGTATAAAGTGGAGAACGAAGTGTTTTGACACTAGTTTCTTTATGCTATTCTCTAGTTTCTATTGTTTTTAAATCACGTTTAAATTTTGAAACTTCTATAATATTCGCTTTATTTTCATATTACATATTTGTCTACTCGCTATATACTTTCACCCACTTCCACAGGTTGACTGAAAGAAATCTCTTAAAGAGATAAGTCTACCGAGGCTAACTTTTTTTTCTGTTAAATGTTCTTTTTTTATATTGAATGCAATAAAGAATATTATAATAGCCTGTTATTAAGCATTTACTGTTTTAATAAAGTCCGCGTTAAAAAAATACTTATCAGATAGTATTGTTTTTAAGCGTCCGCGTTAAAAAAATACTTATCAGATAGTATTGTTTTTAATTTAGAATCTAATGTTCCTGTTACAAGTAACTCAAGAACTCTAATTTCTTTCTCACAACCAATAGAATATTTTTAAAAATGCTCGCCAAAAGATCGAACAAAAGAGAACCTTTTAAAAAATAACGTTCCAGTAATCGTTTCTGAATTAGAATTGTTTTATATTACACTTCTCCTTTGAATTGTATTTACTCAGTAACTTTATACATATATTAGCGGCCCACTTGCGGCTTCACTCGCATACTACCTATATTTATTTTATTATGCTGCATGAGATTAAAAAAAACTATGGAAGTACTATCCAGGCATATGAAGGTGCCCGAAGTAAAGCGGCGAAGTTTAGCGGCGCGTAAACACTTTGGAATAAGAAAATGCTGGTCCGCTGATAGCGTGATTTTGCTTGCTAATAAATCTCGAGTCAAGATTTCCTCTGTGCCAGAAATTAAAAGGTTAATAGATCAAAAACCACTTGTAAAATCCACTATCACTAACTAGCCGCATATTTTATTTGTTTATACCACCACAAATTAGTCGATTTATATGTGTTCAATAGTGAAGTCATCTCTTTGTTGGTTTTTCCCACCTACGGTATGTTCACTACATTTATTTTTATTCTTAGCCAAATGTTTAAAATAAATAGGATTAACTGTTTTTTAGTAATAATGCCGTTTGTTTACTTTCATTTGTAATTTACATCACTCTCATATTTGACATGTGTCCTTTTTGGTATAGAATATAAATTATACAGATAATATTGTTATGGATTATTACTTAAAATAATTGTTTGGCAAGAGAGAATACTATTTAAAAAAAAAGTTGTAGCAAGGGCATAAGCTCGATGAGAACGTATGGCTAGTTAATCAGAGCGTTTGGACGGTTTCCTAAAGTGCGGGTTTAAATCCCGCTACGTTCAAATTTTTATACGTTTTCTTTCTTAAGTGTAGAATAACACTCCAAAAAGTTTAAAAAAATAATATAAATAAATAAATCAGCTTCACGCTGTATCCCGCACACAACAGGGTAGGTAAAGGGAACCTAGTGTTAAGGCATTCCATTCCTCACTTTCCGCCGAATTTTGGAGGCATTGCGTGTTGAGTGGCAGAACTGAACGCCGCGGTTTGCTTCGACACCAGAGCGAAGAAATGGAAATATAAATTTAAGTAAATATGTTATTAAACTATTTTAGTATCTATTTATTTATTTTCATGCAGTATCCCCCACTCAGCAGGGTAGGCAGAGCGAACCTAGTATGGAGACACTCAGTTTTCCGATTTTCGCCGAATTCTTGAGAAATTGCATTTTGAGTGGTGGAACTCCACGCCACGCTTTGCCTCGATATGAGAACAAGGAAATGAAAGTATAAAATATATCATATAAATTATTTTTAATTCCCACTATTCAATACAGACATCGTTAAAACGCGTTGCGGTGACCAGTACGTGTTATGCCACGGTACCATCCTATACTTAGAAGCACCTGCTACGTTATACGTTGTAGTATGAAATACTATGAGTTATGGAATAAACATATCACTCTAAGATTAGACTAGCGAAAGTATGGTCGCGGTTGTAGCTTTGATTCCCACTCAGGGTAACAGTCGGATAACCTATAATACTTTAGAAGGGGCCTCGTAAAATTTAAATGGGTTTATAATATATAATAATAAAAAAAATCTGTTAATCCTAATGAACCACTAAGCTTGTTTTTTTCTTTTTAGTTTTAGGCAGTCGGGTGTTTTGTTATATGTTATAATGATTTTTGTATTTGAAAACATAATATATTATGATTACTAGACTTCAGCCCGTTGTGTTTGTTGCCCGAGTAGTTTTCAATTTTCCTATGGAATATTTTCTCACGGTAAAAAGTAACCTACAATCCTGAAATCAACACTCCAAAAAGTAATAAAACTTTTTTTTAATGATTATTTCAATTAAGCGGTTTAAATTCGAAACTAGACCAGTCATGGCACAGGCGTGTGACTCTAAACGCGATGGGTTGTGGGTTCGATTTCTACTCGAGGAAATTATTTTTCTTTCTTCGTTCTGGCATCAATACAAAGCGCGGCGTTGAGTTCCCCTAATCAACACGCAATTAATTCAGAATTTGGCGGGAAGTGCGGAGCGGAGTGTCTTAACACCGTGCGACCCGAGCCTACCTACTTGTGGGATATAGCGTGAAGCTGAAAAAAAAAATCTAGGCCGTAGTGGTGCAGGTGCACAGTTACAGCGTTTGACAGTAAACGCGACGATTGTAAATTCGATTCCCACTCGGGGAAAGTAATTGTTTTCATTTCTTCGCTCTGGTATCAAGACAAATCACGACGTTGACGTCCTTCTAAGCAAAGTCTTAAAATTGGGGCGGAAACTAAGAAATGGACTGTCTTAACATTAAGTTCCCCCTGCCCTGCTGTATGCGGGATACGGCGTAAAGGTAATTCAGTAATTTGATTTAATTTTAACTACAAGTTATAATGTAATTTCACCACAATATTGTAACAGTATGTATTTTGGATATGAATAGTAAAATAAATAAATAATCATAATAATCAACATATTTTTAATATTATATTGATTCGGAGTTATGTATGGCCCGAGGGTCGCAACCGTCATTTTATATGTTTGGGGGTGTGTAGCTGACGGAAGGCATCGGTCGAGTCAAATTCTTTCGCTTCGGTGTAGTAGTGTCTGCTCGTCTCCTAAGGGTGAATGGTGCTATTTTATGTGCTGGAACTGTAGTGTATGGCGTCTGGTGTACACCAGAACCAAAATTTAACATAGAAAATACTCAAGACATGACTACAGTGTGCGTGCCGTGCGTTTATTTGATATATTGGTCACTTTGCTGTACTGCTCTCGATCCAATAACCTGTATAGATTTTTTAAACATTTTTAAAGTGCTATTCCACACTTAGGAAAGAAAAATATAACTTGTATTGATCTCACAAATTAATCAACATCACGAATCACTATTCTAATACAATCTTAATACGTATGGAGTACCTTTAAAAAGATCACACGCAAAAATCTCGGAGGGTTTAAGAAAGATTGTTGCAGACACAACAGCAGACACAGTCTCGTGGTCTGCGCTTTTTTCCTTTTATTATAACTACAGACAGTTTATACATATAGCGAAGAGGAAGATGGGACGCGCTCTTCGCTTTTCTTGAGAAGAGCTCCGAGTTATATTTATATAATATTGCCGAGTTTCCAAGCTATTTAAATAACTTGATGGTGAATATCTTATTAGAATGATATCTTTCCATGGAATTATATAAAACTTATGTATGGCAAATATACCTTTCCTAACACTGTTACTACTGAATCTCTAAAATACTTTGAGCTACTCATGATAACAACAATAAAAGGTTCTAACCACTGAACACATTACGAGCCAAATTTTAAACATTAAATTAATATTTTTAACGGTGTTCAGGAAGTTAGTTACAATATCGAATAAATAATAAGTACATCGAAATGTAAAATGCTAAAATCAAACGTAAGTAAGGTTAGTAAGGCTAACTGGTCCACTTTGCGCTGGTCCACTTTACGCCAATTGTCTAGCTTTGTTCCACTAATTTGTAATGAACTCACTAACTGACTACTGCAGCTCTGTTCGTTAACAGAAATTCGTGGAACGACATATCTATTTCATAGCTTATTTACGCTTGAGGGCAATTATGTGAAAATAACTGGACAAGTGAGAGTTGGGCTCGCTTATCGAGGGATGGTACGGAATACAAAAATTGGAGGTCTCGAGCTTTTTCTGAAATTCAAGCCTGAATTTCTGAGCTTAGCGGCTTTAATACCAAATTAAGGGCTATTGTTTTTTTTAAGATTTAACCACAAATGAATAGTTTTTAGATTTTTTCGTTACCTAGTACTACCTGTAGATGCTAGCTGCCAAATTTTATAATTCTAGGTTTACCGAAAGTACCTTATTAATATTGATTTATTTTATAGACTTGATAGTTAGATGCCGTGCCATTGCGCCACTACAGCCAAAAGATGTATATTTTATAATAATGAAGCAATGTTTGCTTTAAAATAATAAAAATTAGAACAAGTTAAAAATTGATCTAAGGCAGGGTTTTTTTGCTATAAGTTACATAAAGATCCAGGACAGGAAACTGATAGCGCCTCATGTGACCGTTCCATGTGAATAATAGCGCTTGAATAAATTTACACAAACGCTGATGGCTTTTAGATTTTTTTTTTAAATAAAATATTGAAGTGGGAACCTAGTTAAAAGATATTAGAAAAAAAAATTTTTATAATAATTGAAAAGTACAAACAGTAGTTCTATTGCATGTCACGGAACGTAAAATGGCAATTTGTCCATCAAAAATATCGGGGAGATGTCTATATTTTAAACATAAGAATTTCTATATTTTATATTCAATATATAAAGCGAGAAGATAACGGCTATAGCCCTCTATTTTTATAGCAGAACAAGCAGCGGAATATAGTCAAGACGTTCCTTCCTTTGCGTTCCTCTCGAATTCCAGATATTAGATGTTTGGTGTACAAAACTCAACGCCGGGCGTTGTACCGCCAGAGCGAGGATATGGAATAATTATTATTTTATTTTAATAATTATTACTTTATAATTATAATTTATTCTGCTAAACAGGCATCGAAGTCACAGCTATTGTGTTTATAGACAGATACAATCCCACTCCTTTAAATAGAAAACGAAAGTACCTATTTATATAATAGCCAACTCGAACATTCTATTGTATATATAAGTATAATAGAATAGTAACAAAAGTAACGGGGGATAACGAAGCCTTTCCTGTTTTTCCCAAACGCTTCTGATGCCGGTATGAATATTTCTAAAATATTTTTTCATATCTCTTTGTTATATAAGGTCTTAAGACGATAATTCCGTTTTCCTTATTTATTGAATGTGGACCTTTTTTGTATATAAACAGATTGTAAGCTATACCTACATACTGTAAGTAGTTAATAATAAAAAAAACAGCTTCATACTCTATCCTGCACACAACAAGGAAGATAGAGGGAACATAGTGTTGAGACACTCCGTTTCCCACTTTCCGTCGAATTTTGGAGGCATTGCGTATTAAGTGGCGGAGCTAAACGTCACGCTTTACTTTGACACCATAGCGAAGAAATTAAAATATCAAATCAATCAGCTTCACGCTGTATCTGTAGCTAAGTAGCGGCAGCCGCGTTTTGCCTCGACATCAGAGCGAAACAATAGAAATATAAATTTTCAGAAATGTTTCATTTCTTCAAGTGCGGATCGAATTCACAACCCGTTTACTTTCTTCTTTTAAATTGTGGTTAAATAAAATAGGAAAATAAGTGATTAATTCATTAATATTTATCATTAAAATGATATAACTTAGCTTTACTTGCGAAAGTCATTCAGTAGTTATTGGCATTTTAGGTAATTTATGTTTTTCAGTTTTTATTTTAAGGAACCAATAATGAAAACCGGGATGAAACGTAAAAAATGAACCTCCAGACCCTAGGTTATCACAATAAAAAAATGATTAATTTGGGTTCGGTAATTGTAACAAGTAAACAGACAGACAAACAGGCAAGAATTCTTCCGAGTGGTTTTTTTTAGTTTCTATAATTGATATGTTAACCGACCTAGTTTTTGTTTTTTATATATATTTCATGTACAGAATTGACTGTTTTATCCTTTGGTTATATAGAGTAGAGATATATACAGGGTGGAAGAGGCGGCAAACCATTTACGGAAACAACATATAGAGTTAAATATTTCAAACCTATACCTAAAGACATTAATCAAAATGCTTCAACAGTTTGGACGTAGGACTTTATTTTCATTTCACGATTTTTATCCATACCTGTATTTCGTGTGACGCGATTACGTATAGCATAAACACTTACTACTACAAAAATACTACTAAAGGTTAAACAACTTTGAACTTTATCGCCAATACATACGATTCGATTTCGAAATGAGGCGTGTGCGGCGGTGTTCCTTTGATAGGTTTATGTGTGCGTGCGTCATCCTTACAAATGGCGTTTTGTTTAAAAATGACTATTTTATTATTTATTTTGTTTGATAAAATAACTTTTTCATTTTTGGGAATTTATTTTTTTCTGATTTATATTAGGCTTTTATAGAGTAGTTAAAACTGTGGTTTCATTTAAAGTGGTGCTTACACTTCCACCCTGTATAGTATTATTTAAATATATTATATTTATTTCGATGTAATAAGCATTGCAATATAAATATAAATAATCATATATGTTGAATGGACGCCAAAAACCTTAAGTTAACAAAAATTTTTAACAATTCTATAATTTATAAATTTAAATTAAATATAACATAGCCATATTCTAAAAGTTTATGCACTTTGAAATCTTCTAAACTTCTGCCGGAAATACTGCCTAAAAGGTGCCCCGATTAACTTTTACGGGTAGTAATAATCGTCACCTTATCTTACTTTAACTTATATAAATTAAGCGATCTCCTCGTATTATTATGGCTATAGGAAAAAACTCTTAACCAAATAATATTTTCTGTGAATAATATGTTTTTACGAGTCTTTTATTGAGAAACCTACAAAGTATTATAAAAATACTACTACGAGTACTTACTAATATAATAAAAATGAAAAATTTTGACGTTTGATGCTAATCTTAGCAGTACTAGTAAATACTTTTATAAGTATCAACTGCATATTACTAAAGATATTTTGTACAACAAATGAAAATATCTAAAAGTTCGTCACTCCGTCCCTTTACCGTTTATCTAAAACACATTAATAAATTAATAAATAATTATCTCCCTACCTACTAACTCAAAGTCTAAAGGCACGTATTTAAAAGGTAAAACAAATACCTATACATTAAAAATATATATTTTTTATCTAAATAAAATGTTCCAACAGTTAACAATACCGCTAATAATGAAATTTGCCTGTAATATGCACATTACGAATTTCGACGTAGCTCGATCATAAATTAAGAACGTATAGCTTAGTAGGCTAGTACGCTTGGACGGTTTCAAGGAGCGTGGATCCCAGTACCACTACGTACAAATTATTATAGGTTTCCAAATCTATACTTATAATAAATCTGTAGAAAAGTCGTTTCTGTACATTAAAAATATTAAAAAAAAGCCAGGGTTTTAAAGGATAATTAACAGAATCCATTTCCAATATTTTTGGATTTTTTGTCCGTTTGTCTGTTTGTCTGTTTATCTGTTTGTCTGTTTATGCCAACACGTATCAAGTAAAAAGTACACAATAAATTTTAGCAACTTTTATACATAAAAATTACAAATAAATCAACGTAGGTTTTAGTGTTTATTTCATTGTAATCGCTTCACTCTATCAAAAGATATAAGTATTTAAGTTTTCAAGACGTTAATATTTGAGATAGTAAAAAATCGATACAAGTAACGCTATCTATTGACAAAAATAGTAGGTACTAATGAATCTTGATACTTTCTTTCATACACGTAACGCTGTCACTAATTGTGATGGGATCTTAAATAGATGGCGCTGTGCATAAAAAAAAATAGTTTGGAAAGGTTACCGCTATACTCTATCAAAAAATAATGTACTTAAAGTTTTAAAGATATTTATATTCGAAAAAAAAGAAACATACGCAATGATATCTATTGACTACACATGATAATGAATGTTGATAACGCATAAAACATATTGTTGAGTTATTATTTGCTAAACGTTAATTACGTCATGTAATTGTAATCTATACTTATAATAAATTTAACATAAACTTAGTAGTATTTTTCTAACAATGTTCGAATGGTTACAGTTCAATTGTAAGTCCAAAAGAATGACTTTAGAAATCGTCTTATTTATTTGACTGTTGATAAATTTACGTATTTTAACTACAAAGTAAACTAAATTGAAATGTTGGTGAAGATTACCTTCGTAACAGTCTAGCTTAATTCGTAATTATTTAACACAGTGATGACTTAATATTCAATATTCAAAGAAATATTTTGAATAGGATCTTCAGTCCGTTCGTTCGTTTATGTTATTAATATTTTTTTTAGAAACGTATAAAAAAAAACACTTTTGGGAGCAACCTCTAAAAAACTGTGTCTCAAGGAAAAAATGCTCTGACACTGTTTATAAAAATATCCCGCAGTATTATTTCATAACTTACCAGCGACACGTACCGACATTGCACTATTGCACCTGTATGTTGCATGTATGTATGTGCCAAGAGTATTTTAGGGTACATACCTCAAAATTCTTATAAGATAACTTTGTTGTTTGTCCGTCTGTCCGTCTGTCAAGACTATTTTGTACAAGATCGGTTAACGGTTAGATACCTCAATGTTCAAGTCTATATTCCCTTAGAGCACAAAAATCTATCTTCTAAATCATCGCAATCAAATGACGATAAAATATGAGGGTTTATGCTTCGTATTTTGTCGCATTTTCTATCATAACTATAAGGTGCTTCCCGTTGATATACAATTACGAAATTTGTTATGAAGTTAAAATTTACGGCACGTATAAAGGAAAATTCATAAATTATTTTTCAAAAATTGACTACTAATGGAATTTGTGTCACAGAAAAAAACCATTAGGTACAAATTAATCTGTAATTAATTTGATACAAAATTACAACTTAATTAGTTATTCTTTTGGTGTTTGGTGAAACTGGTACGAAACTCTCGAGGCATAAGTACGACTTGAACTTGACCGAAAATGTTGATTATTTTATAGATTATATAAAAATGCCTTAAAACGTGCTTTCTGTGTATATTCTGTATACCAATTATATATTTAACTAATACTACTCAGCCTGAGTGCGAGTAGGAGCTGGCATGTCGCCCTGGCTTGACATCCGATCGGGTGTTAAACAAGGTTGTGCCATGTCAGCTTGGTTGTTCAATTTGTATTTGGATAGCTGTTTCCAAGGAGTGTGTTTCACAAAGTGAAATGGGAGTGAAAGTAAGTGACCTGAATGTGAATTGCTTACTGTACGCAGATGGTGCAGTGCTTATTGCATCATCAGAATGCGAGTTGCAGGCATTGGTCACCACTCTGAAAGAAGGGTGTGAACATAATGGTCTAAGTCTCAATGCGAATAAGACAAAGGTTTTGATTTTTAAAAGAGATGAATAAAGGACGGAATGCAAGATCAGTGTAAATTGTAAAATATTAGAACAAGTGAATGAAGTGGTATACTTGGGAAATATGTTCAGTAGAGATGGAAGATACGAGATGGATGTGATGGATGTATTGCTGCCGGTAACAAGGTTAACGGAGCCTTAGCTGCATTGATGAGACGGCAAAGCGTCAGCACAGCTGCGCGTTTGGCCGTACATAATGCAGACTCTGCTATACGGCAGCGAAAGGTGGGTATTACAGAAGAAGAGTGAAAGAAAGATGAATGCTGTGGGGATGCGATCTCTTCGTAGGATATGCGGAGTCAGCTTAGCTGATCGAATCCGCAATGAAGAGATACACAGAATGCCAGGTACTAGCGAGGATTTCACGGTGAGAATGAAGAAGAACGTGCTCAGCTGGTTTGAGCACGACGAACGAATGAGTGTTGAAAGAATGGCAAAAAAGATTTATGATGGAAAAGTGAGCGGTAAGAGAGGTAGGGGGAGACCTCGGTTGACCTTCGAAAACACAGTATCAAAGATACAGGAAGGTCACGTAAAAAGCATGAGGACCCCCCGAAGGGCATGTATGAAGAGGTTGATGACAGTGGACGAGGCGAAAGAGGTATGTAGAGACCATAACGTTTGGTTCTCCGTTCTCTCTGACTACCCCGCAAGGGATAAAGCGTGAAGCTAAGTTAAGTTAATATATGTTACTAATTTAAAAACTGTACAGGAGCTAGATAAGTTATTTTACAAATAATATCGTGAGTGTAATATCTATATTTCTTAAATGAATAATCATGTAATTCAAGCGGGCAAAGCCGCGAGCAGGCCGCTAGTATTAAATAAAATATTTCCGGCTCTCGTTAAAAATAGCCAGAAAATAGAGTTTTGTCATCCGCACACTACGTTTCTAAATAAACGGAAAGTGGAAAATGGAGTGATTTAACATTAACCACAAGATAGATAAAAATGTTAAAACTTTCGACAGTGCAATATATTTAGTGGAACGTTAACCTAACGAAATCGGTTCGGACAGAGTCATTTTGGAACTTTAAACGGGCTTAATGAGACCATTTTTTGTAATGGTAATTGCGTGTAACGTTATCGAGTATATTTAAGTTCAATAACATTATGTTAAATACTGGTCTAGCGTAATTGAGGAAGAACAGGAACTGTAGTGTCATTGTCATGTATTTGAAATATTTTGTGTTAGCAGAGGGTTTTCAAAGAGTATTATTATATTCTTTATTGCACAGATAAACAAAATTGTAAAATACAGTTGAAAAAAAATGTTTACAACGGCGGACTTATTTCTAAAAGAAATCTCTTCCAGCCAACCCATGGAAGTGGATGAGTGCAAACAGCGGAATAAGATCACACCGCCCGAAGTTCTAAGAATTAAACCGGGAAACGAAATAATTAAGTAGCGGAAGTCAACGTCCCTCTTTGTCTATCAGATTGGAAAAATTTAAATCAATAATTCTACCGAGTGGAGACGCACTTAAACAAAACAATGCTATGAAGTCCCGATCTGATTATTTGGCTATCCGATTTTCAATATTGCAAAATGTGAGACATACTTTCGTGATGCAGCGTCACTCGGTGGAATTAATTATTTTAATTTTCTAGCTCTGATAACAAAACAAAGCGCAGCGTTGAGTAAATACTCAATAATGGATTTTTTTTATATTTATTTTAGCCTTTTCAAGGCGATAGGCGTAATAATATGGTAAAATATGTTGATCTTTAATTTATTAAAATGTTACTTATTTCCATTTAAATTAATTTATATATGGAACTGAGATAAGAATTTTATACAAATACATTTATTTCAATAAAGGACCTTGAACGTGGTTGGTTTCGTTTTTTATTCATTTATTTCGTTTTGATAATAAAATGCTAAGAAATATGTTAGAATAAATGTATATTTTATTTTTTTTTTAGACTCAGAAAAATGAAATGTATATGTTATTTTTCGTCTAGTAATTACAAATATACGCACAGTGTAAAAAAGCTTATCCTCAAAAATTTACATACAATAAATACACAAAGCCCGACCCAAAATGAATAAAATAATATGATACACTGCGTTTTCCTGTGGCTTCGCCTATGTGATAATTGCCCGAGGTAACTCTACCTGAACATACAGTGGAATACAACAAAACCATTAACATTATATAATTATGCCTTTCTTCGACAGAGTACGACCCAAAAATATTTTTTCAATTCCAACCAGTAGCTCCTAAGATTAGTGCATTCTACCAATTCTCCAATTTTATAATACTAGTATATATAGATACCTACACACGTATATTACAAATACACATATATTACTGATAATAAATCACAAGTAACAATGTACTAAATATAATTTATTTACAACTTATACACATGGTATATGAGAGAGACAGACGCGTCACAAGCGGAACGCTTAGGCCAATCAGGACTTTTTTTCCGCGCTCTCACCTACGCTCTTGGAACGTGTCATTTAGTCATACATTTTCGTGAGTGCAGCAGGCATTGATCGATTTATAAGACGTAATGACAACAAAATCAGAAATAGGTAGTTTACAATTACAATGAAAATTAACAACGATAATGCCACGAAATACTTTTATCATCTTAAAGCTGTTTGTGCTACCAATAATGAAAATTCTATTCTCCCTTACTCTAAGCTACGGTTCCCAAGACGCTAGACATACAACACAGCCAAATCTTGAAATATATATTTAAGCAATAATCTCCCGTATTGTTATAAAATACCACGCAATTTGACATAATATCTTTTATTTAAAGTATGAAATATGAAATTTTAGATTACGACTTAGCGAAATGGTCGAAATAAGTTTTTCTACTACATAAGCAAGCTTTTGTAACTTGAATCATCTCTTTTTTATTTGTAATGAAAAGAAGATCCTATATTTCGTGAAATATTCTAAACCACTCGCCACTCAACACGCAATGTGTCCAGAATTCGGTGGAAAGTGGGGAACGGAGTGTCTTAACACTAGATTTCAATTGCCTACCATGCTGTGTACACGTCTGCACGTACAGCGTAAAGCTTAACCACAAGAAAGTACAATTAGGGGAGACTGGGGCTTTCAGAAACATTTTTTATGAATATTCCTATATTTTCAGAACTCTACACATTCCAGTTATTTGTGTAATTGTTTATGGTGTAAGTATTTTAGTTCTTAAACCAAGTAACAATTTAATGAAATTATTATGGTATTTCATATAAAATTAAATTTTGTAATAAATTAAACCAGTTACCTTAACCTTAACTTTTTTAAGCGGATTAATCGCGTATATTTGAATTTATACAAAATTTGTAATAATCGTGAAAATTAAAGAACTTATTAGTTACAACTTGCCTCTTGTTAGGGGCTAGATGTAACAGGCTCAGGGTCAATAGAAACAATTCAAAATCTAACCAGTTTAGAAAGGTATATTTTATTAATTATAAACCATGACTGTAGCTAGAGCATTTAATAAGTTCATTTTCTTTGTTTTCTTGACACTCCTGGGTTTTATATCAATATAGTTGAATGTGTTTTATTGCTATTCATTAAAACTAGGCGCAAAGTGCAATTGACAAGAAAATAAAAAAAATATTTGTAAAAACAAAAACCCCGACTGCATCAAACTTAAAAGAAAATAAACAAGCCCAATAGTTTATTAGGATTAACAGTCGGGACCTCTTTAAATTATGCAGGGTGCCTGGTAAAGATTTTATTGATTGAAGAATTACTTATAGGTCCCGACTGTTAATCGTAATAAACTATTGGGCTTGTTTATTTTCTTTTAAGTTTGATGCAGTCGGGGTTTTTGTTTTTACAAATATTTTTTATTTTTCATTTTTTGTTAAAATTTATTATGGTAATGATAATCATGATATACCTTTTTGAAATCCTGAAATTGAGCTCTTGAATTTGATACCCATATTGTAGTATTCGAAACCAAAAATTTTTTTTTACTAAGTGCAATGGCGTACCACAGCCGCCATGATCATTTTTTATTAACGTCACTATTTAAGAACACTTGGGCTGCTAATACAAATCTAACGACACCTCAAATATGTAAATCCGTTCAGCGGTTCTGGAGATACGAGGTAATAAAGAATATTACATACATACAAGATACGCGCGAAAAACATAACCCTTCCTTAGCAGTCGGGAAAAAACTTGTGTACGCTTGTGCCCGTGCGCCAGAAACGGCTTCAAGCTGTATCCCGCACACAGCAGGGTAGGCAGAGGGAAGCAAGTGTTAATACATTGCGTTCCCCACTTTCTGCCGAGTTCTGGAGGCATTGCGTGTTGAGTGGCAGAACTCAACGCCGCGCTTAACCTCGACACCAGAGCGAAGAAATGAAAATATAAATTTAAGTAAATATTTCATCTCCTCGTGTGGGGATCGAACCCACAACCAGTCGGTTTTACAGGCACACCTTGTGCCGTTGGCCTCAAAAATAAAAATAATTAAATATAATTATTCTACCAATCAGAAAGCAGTGGATAAATGTAAATATATAAATAAATTTTCTGCTTCGACGCAAAACAAGAGAGACAACTTATTATAAAACAATAACGTAGCACGTTAATATAATCGGTATTTCTGCCTCGTAACATCAAGACAAAACGAATGGACTCCACCTTACCGCACCTTATAAATTGTTAACCTATTTCGGTTCTCGCTACGTGCTTGGCTTCTGAGATTACATTTCAAATGTAACCAGAGATTTTCAGAAATTAAATGTAAAGAATCCTTTGAGAGTCGCTAGTTTTGATTGTTTTATGCAAATATTCATATTGCATACTGACGTCTGTATTAAGATAACGAGGAAGATGATCCAGATATAAAACAATACGTATTATTTTCAACTATCGGAATAATTTTAAATTTATATAATTATTATATGCTCGGCCGTAAATGTTTGACGCTGTGACACATTGTCTGAGCATATACGCGACGGTTGTGGCTCGACACCCATCTGTAAGAATTTATCTCCTTTCTCATGCGTTTGACGTATATATATATAATATCTCAAATAAGGCTAAAATAGGACGGAATATCTTGACACTACACTCTCTCTGTATACGGTGTAGATTGTTGAACTAAAAAAGTAAAACAAGGTTATATTGCCAAATATTAAAGTCTACTTAGAAATAACTTTTAGTATATATACGATAGCAGTAGAAAACGCCCTTATCAATGTAGAGAATAGAATAAAGTCCTTTGTGAAGTAAATTATTCATTCAATTTTCCTCTGCACTTGTAAGGTACCTAAAATATGCTGGCAATAGTGCTAGCTTAAATTTATTCTTATAAACGTCATACATAGGAAGTACCTCGTATGAATAATAATGTAAAATAAGATATCAATATATCTTAAATATCATAATATTTTAAATTTTATATAACAGATTTTTTCTTTCTTTAGTATTACGATTTTTAGCTTTTCGGCAGTGCTGCTTAGTGTTGTATGATCCGATATATTGTGTATCGAGTAGCGAAACTTGCTAGAGCAGGCAAGTGAAAAAAATTTTTCTCGACGAATTGGATAGCATTTCACCTATTATCAAACTGAAATTCAAACACACTGGTTGGACTTTAATATTCTTACTAATTTATATAAAAATATATTCAGAACTCTTAAAATTCGAACAATAAAAGGAGCAAGGTAGATAATGCTCGTCCCTACTGTTATTGATAACAGTGCGAACTCCGCGCTCATTTCCATTGAAAACGGATTTATTGTTCGGTTTGTCACTGATAATTTCTAAAGCCTATTGAAGCGTTTTGTTATGGTAAACGGCTTGAAAAGGAATCATTCTGACTTTTGAACCGGCGTCGCCATCGTCAACGGTGATTAAAGATATATCTAATACTAATTTATCGTGGTGCGTCTATTTTTTACATTCTCTTACATTTTTACATTTTATTGAAATTGTTTTTAACAAATTTCAATCGAAGTGTAGCTTATAATGACAGCTTTGTAATGTGAATTACACTAGTAGAGTCCAACCTCCAGTCTGTCTAACTAAATTTAAAATGACGTCTACCGTTGCAATTTTTTTAAATTAGCTGACAGTTCTAAACAGACCAAGTTTTTAATCATTACACCACTCACTTCTATTTCTATGCCAATTGAATTAGCAATACTGTTGTGATAGTACGTAACTTGGATATGAGATGTAAAATAAATAAATAAATAAATATAAATAATAATATTAAATACTATGTATAGCAATACACGCAATTAGCATAGTCAATTATGAATAATACAATAGTATCATATTGATCCGGAGTCATTTTTATATGTACGGCCCGAGTGTTACAACCGTCGTTTTATATATATTATATACATCATGTTTGTAAGGATATATCATAATTCGATCTATAATGGCACGATCTTTTAGGATCGATTTTTTAAAATAAAACAATATACGTGTATGGGCGATACATTTTGATTTTGGGCGTATGCGAACTATTATAGTGACATTAACTTAGTATGTCATGACTAAAGCCTTCTCGCCGGTGCGTCCACGGTAGGTGGGCTATGTATGGCGTTGGTCGTTGATATAATGTATATTAGGTACTGTTGTTCTACGACTTGAAATACGATTCGTATATGTGTTGCTATTTTATGTCCCAGCTTCATTGTATATAATAGTGTCCGCCCGTCTCATACGGGTGTGTGTTATTATTTTATGTCATGGAGCTCTGGTGTGTATATAGTAGTATACTCTTATGGTTTTAATACCTTGTTGGAACGTAGAAAATATTCCAGACGCGACTGCGTAACATGTCAACTTTGCGGTAGTATGCTCTATCCAACGATTTTCCATTGGTCTCATAAATCAATCAACATCACGAATCACTATTCTAATACAATTTTGATATAAATAAGCATAACAAGTACCTTCAGAAAGATTACACACAAACGTCCCGGAGGGTTCAATAAAGACTACTGCAGTCGCTGTCAGGTAGGAATTGCAAGGTGTAGGGACGGGGCGGTGTCCTTGAGCTTTCTTCTTTTTATTATAAATATCGACACTGGACAGTTATAGTGGAGAGGAAGATAGGACGCGCTTGACAGTATCTTAAAATTATACATTTATTATATTATTTTTATCGTTAAGAATATTATAATACTAAAATAAAAATAAATATAAATTTATTATTACAATTATTTTGACTAAATTTATTATGGTGGGGAAATATGTCGGTAGATTATAAAATGGACTGCAATGCTTTGTAAGGGTATTCTGTGACGTACTACCGGAATGAATAGATGTAAGCGCTACCTTCTATCGATTAAAATAAATCAGCTTCAGGTTGTATCCCGTACACTGCAGGGTAGGCAGAGGGAACCAAGTGTTTAGACACTCCGTTCTCCACTTTCTGCCGCATTCTGAAGGCATTGCATGTTGAGTGGCAGAACTCGACGCCGCGCGTGTGTTCGACACCAGAGCGAAGAAATATAAATATAAATGTAAGTAAATATTTCATCTCCTCAAGTGGGGATCGAACCCGCAACCAGTCGGATTTACAGCCACATTTTGTGCCCCTGCGCCACAACTGGCCTCGATATTATGTAAAGATTAATAAATTAACTGAATTTCAATGTAGCTATTATTTGGAGTGCCGATGCAGATGTTAAAATTAATAATAACTTTAATTTCACCGAATTGAAAAATGAGGAGCAGTAATGAATTTGGTATTCAGGATGCTGCCTTTGATCTTATTGCCTCGTATCTAAGCCAAAGAATTCAGTAGGTTAATATCCAATTCCACACTTTTGAAAGAAACATACTTTTTTAGAAGCGTATAAAATTTTTAACATAGCGGTATTTGAATCCGCGCCTATTGGAAACCGTCCAATACGCAATGCCTCCAGAATTCTGCGGAAAGTGCTCTGCCTACCCTGTTGTATGCGGGATACAATATGAATATATATATATATATATATATATATATATATATATATATATATATATATATATATATATATATATATATATATATATATATAATAGTAGCCCAATTGGGCACGGACCACCAATCTCCGTGTGTGTTTAATTTAATAAAAAAAATTTTAGTCGCAGAGGGTTTAGTTATATTGAGGAATTTGCATTTCTGTTTGTAAGTAGTTGTACAAGCGGTTATAATCTGATTACTCGTTTGATATAAACAATTCTTAATTACTAGAACCGGCCGATAGAGGCCGGTCGTGGCGCAGCGGCACGAGGTGTGACTGCAAAACCGACTGGTTGTGGGTTCGATCCCCACTCGAGGAGATGAAATATTTACTTAAATTTATATTTCCATTTCTTCGCTCTGGTGTCGAGGTTAAGCGCGGCGTTGAGTTCTGCCACTCAACACGCAATGCCTCCAGAATTCGGCAGAAAGTGGGGAACGGCGTGTCTTAACACTAGGTTCCCTCTGCCTACCCTGCTGTGTACGGGATACAGCGTGAAGCTAATTTAATTTATTTTTTTTTAATTACTAGAACAATATCAAGAAATCAATTTTTATCGATAAGATAATCGAAATAGTTTTTTTCTTTTTTTTCTATGGAAAAGGACAAGGCAAACGAGCGTTCGGGTCACCTGATGGTAAGTGATTACCGCCGCCCACGGCCCCGTGCAACACCAGAGGAGCTACAGGTGCGTTGCCGGCCTTTAAGATGGAGATAGACGCGCTTTTTGAAGGTACCCATGTCATATCGACCTGGAAACACTGCCGCGGGTATGCCATTCCACAGTTCCGTGGTGCGTAAAAGCACAGTAGTGGATTGCCACGTATCCAGGTGGTGTGGATGATATTTCAGCTTATGGCGTACTGCGTAGTTTTTCTTCATGTAAACTATTATTTAACATTTTCTAGACGAATATTTTGAATTTTTATTTTGTTATTTTTAACTCCAATTAACTTTATTAATATTGTGCTGCCTTTTAAAGTTTACGTATTGTTTCGCAAAGCACGGTTTACCAACCATACCGTAACCGTACTAGTGTCAAGATTCCGTTTCCGTTTTTATTTTCATCCGATGCCAAACTTCATCTACAAGAGTGGGGAAATACCAACAATTTATACATAATTAATCGTTCCCCGAGTAGGAAATCGAAGTCAAAAGTATTAAGATGTTTGGTGTCTTAATCAGATAAGAATAAATGATTAGACATTAAGCGTTTAGTAATAAGGACAAATTGATAAATGATAATAAAAAAAAACATGTATGTAAGTTTACAGAAATACATAATCATCGTAAGAGTATGATACATTTTATATAACCATGACAAACAGTTTTTCAATGACGTTTAAACTTATTCCTGCTTCATATGTAACGATACATCGTAGCAATTTCCTAGTTGGTGTATCCACACGACTTCAATATTGGTGTCGATCGTCAGATCTCTAAATCTAAAATCTCTCAATGAAAAATGATGACGCACTTGTGATATTAGACCTGGTAAAAGTATTTTCATGTAGTGTAAAGACTAGTTCATGAAAAGGAAGTTATTTTTTTTCATTACGTATGAGTAGAAATCGGGACAACGATTTATCTAATAAAAATTATATCAGCCTCCGATAAACGCAACGATTTGTCATTTACACGATCGATAGAGCAAATTTGTGTGCATAGCTTAATCGCTACGATATATCATTACACGTGTAGTGGGTATTAAGTGTCTTTTTGGCAAGTCATTATCATTCTCGCATACAGAAAATTTACTCCTATACTAATGTTTAAAGTGGAAAAGCTTGTTTGTCGCGCTAATCTCAGGATCTACTTACTGGTTTCGCTTAAAAAAAAATTTATGTTAGATAGTCCATTTATCGAGGTAGGGTACAGGCTATATTAATTACATCACATTAATCAATTCGAAATCTTACCGCGCGAAAAAAAATAATTACAAAGAAAAACTGACCAAACAAAAATAGAAAATAGTCCATCAATTTGACATGCTTTATATTAAACTCTGTACATTAATACTAGTAATTTTGATTTTTGAAAGATAAAACAAAAATATTACTTTGATCTATGTTCTAAGTTAATTTAGAAATATTACATTCTGTACTACTGAAATGTTTTTGTTGTCATTTGAATCTACAGCCATCGCTAAACAAATAACTAATGGACTAGATTAACTATATAACATTCAGCCTAGCAAGATCAATAGGCCGAAAAACTAATTGTTTAAAACATATTACTACATAAAATTAATTACACTAATTTAATTTCACTTTATTATGCACAGAGATAAATTTTATATATGCAAATTTTAACGAAAGTCCAATTATTATAACTAAAATGATCACAATGACAGCTAGCATAACAAAAATGGATTCTAATTCATAGTATTGAGTCCAATGTAATCCAGCTGCCCCTGCCCTCAAATGCTCAGCTCCGTTGTTTCTCAGAACGTACTCGGTCCACCAAACGGCACGTTCTAAAGGCGTTTGTGGCTGATCGTTTAGTATTCTGCGTAATTTGCGGATATTGTTACGATATCTGAAAAGTAAAAGTTTTATTTATCTATAAAAATGGCAAAAAACAACGCTTGATGTAAGGGAGCTCTCTTTAATATTTATTTATTCTGTTTTATAGTATTTATAGTATAGCGGCAACAGAAATACATCTTCTGTGAGAATTTTAACTATTTTACTATCACGGTTCATGAAATACAGTAATAGACGGATAGACAGACAGACGGGTGGACGGCGGAGTCTTAATAATAGGGTCCTTTTGAGTACGGAATCCTAAAATTATAGTAAATAAATACATACATTGGATCTTTAATAGTAGCGTTGATGGCATTTTTCAATTGCTCTTCAGTAAGAGATTCCATATTAAGTTTTATGCCTATATTGTGGACTTCGAACTGTTCAGCATTAAAATACTGATCTCCAAGTAATGGCACACCAATAACGGGAACAGCAGCAGCAATGGCTTCATCACTTGATTGTAGACCACCTTGTGTTATGAATAAATTGATTTTTGGATGTTCTGAAAATATGTATATAAAAAATATTTAATGACTACAAAACTATAAAATAATATCATATTATGTACTTTTGAATTGTGTGCGATTTTTTTCTCATGTTTGTTTTGAAAAAAATGTTGCAGAGAATTTAGAGATACCGCATTTCATCCTACTATACAATCACAATATAATAGTATAAATTCATAATATTAAGAAATGCATTCAAAATTTTACGTTCAGGCCAACATGTCTGTCTCTATTGCTTTACAATTTACTTGTATGATCAAACGACATTTCACTATTTGGAATATAATTTCAATTCAAGTACTAATACTCGAACAATCTCTAGTCACAGAAATTAATTCAACTTACTTAGTAAATCCGATTGTGGGTACCATTTTGATATTATGACGTTTTTGGGGCAATCGGGGATATTTTCTTGATCCCATTTCCATAGAACGTCGTAAGGTAATTCAGAGAAAACTTTTACGAATATGTTTATCTTATCTAACGGCAACAGTGATGACTTTACGTTTGTGCCAAAACTTATGTAAATAACACCATATTTTGAAGATTCCAAAATGTTTTTTAAATTCTGCAAAAAGGAATCCATTTATTAAATGCCCGTTTTATATTTTGCATGAAATGTAGATAACCAGTTAATCAGACACTTGGTTCGGTTTAAGCAGTGAGTTTGCATGTTTGATGGCTGTCACAAAGACGGTTTGGAGATTTTTTTATGAATTTCAATATTAAATTACAATTTCCAATAATTATAGTAATTTTTTACCTTTGGTAACTCTTTTTCTTTCCTATTATGTAAACCTCCAATATATATGAAGTTCGGTGGGATCGGCCTGTTTACATCCCAAATTGGATTGACGTTTAGAAATCGTAAATGAATGTTCTTCTTTAATTCTGATAATGCTGGTATTTTCGGACCAAAAACGCGTTTCAACATATTGTTTTCTCTAATTTCTAGGTGGCTATACATATACTTCATAGCGTAATAAGTATATGTTTGATGTATTTTCTCCCATAAACTTTTATATATAATCTTTTGTTGCATAGGGGTAGGATACAAAAGAGGATGTTCTATCCCACCTAAATCTAGATAAGTATCGATTGTTCCACCAAACGAGCTGAAGTCGATAACTGGAACATCGTATATGTATGACAAGCTCAACGATGGCCTTACACAAGTTTCAGTTATTAACAAATCAAATTTTTCATTTTTGTTGTTAATAAGATTTTGGACCTCAGGAGACTGTGCTTGAGCTTCGAAAACATCAGCTAATAATACGTATGCTAGTTTTAAAGATTCAACATGATTTCCTGTAGTTCCTCTTTCAACTGACGTAAAATTAGTCCAAATACCGTAAGATACGTCGTGAACATCTATTTCTCTAAAATTTTTAGGAATTTGCCCATTTTTGAATACTGGATCTGTAGTAATCACTGTAACGTCATGCCCACGCTTTGCTAGCTCCAGCACAAAAGGGCGAAATACTACTTGATGACTTATAGAAGGTGTTGGAAATACAGCTAATATTCTTTTTGGATCACTTTTTATAAATTGGACACACATAAACAATATAATAATACGAAACATTTTTTAAATTATCACATTTACGGAAACTTCGTGAGTTGTTAAAATATTTATAAATGAAAAACAATAACTTGTTCAATATATGTCCTATAACGAGTAGAACACTATATAGATTAAGTATGATACGACTAAATTATCATCGACGTGTGCATTTCTCAAACAAAAATATATAACGTGACAACCAAAATGTGCTTGCTATTGCGGAAATACGTCTGTATAAAATTTGAAGATCAACAGTTATCTTTCTATAATATAAAAATATCTTGCGTCGTCACGGTGGACTTGTTTAAAGTATACGATATAAACAATGTTCGGGCGTTATTTTATTGTCAAATTTGAGCGTAAATTTACTTTAAAAGTTCTTTAATACCTGAGCATCGTTATGTCGTATGTTTTAAATGTCAAATTAACAAGCTATATAATATTAATGTAGATATGAGATAATATCTATTATCACACTTTGCCCGCAGACATTCGTGATACTTGCTATGCACGATGTCGTTTCGTACACACATATATCGTACATCTAAAATAAAACAAAGCCAACTCAAAAAACGCTATTTAATTTAATTTGGTTCCCTCTGCCTACCTTTCGGTAAGTGGCATACAAGATAAGGTAAGGTTCTCCTTAGATATAAAATATTTCAAGGGATACCGAGCTAACAACCAGTAGCGTTTACAGTCACACACTCATGCCCCTGCACCACTACTGGCTTCAATTATTTTATTTCTGAATAAACTTTTTTTTTATTTATACGGTATAAGGCATTATAGTCTGGTATGATATGCTACGTTGAGGATATGAGAATACGTAAAAAAAGAATATAAATATAACTTGTATTTTACAAAATATCTTACACATTAAGCAAATAAAAAAACAAAAGTTAGAAATAATGCTCGTAAGACTCGTAAAAGTTTAGGAAATTTCAATCCGTCACGTACTATAATAAACTTATATATCACGTAGCCGTTAAAATTCTTTCACCAAGCTGAAGCAATACAGCTTTATAAAGACCTTTATGATTCTAGTATCTGTGTATAGTGTTTTTCATAAAATGCCATTATTCCAAGATCGCAGAGCCAGAGCCAGTCCTACGTCATTTTGGCAAAGCTGTAGTTTAATATGCGTAATTTCGTACTCACTAACTTGAAAGTGGGGCCCCTTCTGTGGTAGCGCCAACTCAAGGTACATACGGTGAGTATATATATACGTTAAAGTAGAAACTATGAGAAGTAGTTAAAAATGAATTAAAATATTTTGTTAAGAATAATATAAACATATTAATAGTATAAATATTAAAAATATAGTAGAATAGTCTTAATTACATATTAGACTATTAATCCTCAAAATTTCAGCTGTTAAAATGACGCAGGTCTGGGGCTCTGGGATCTCAGTCTACATGTTAAGTAAGACAGGATCGAACTTTATTTTTTTACTTCGGTTTATACCGAGACTGTTTTTTATATATATTTTGTTTATTTTTGTAGGTAGATAAACAAGTATACAACAATCTTCTTTCTGGGCAAGTTTTGCCATGTTGCCCGCAGGCAGAAGGAACCTGGGAACCTAATATTAAGACGCTCCGTTCCCATTAAGATAATTCCTTGCCTCACTCTTTGACGATTCCCGGAGGTACTTGTTCTTCCGTATAACTAACAGGCTCGATTCCCACTCAAATAAAATTTTAAAAAAAGAGGCAAAGCGCAGCGTTGAGTTTTAACACTCAAAACGCAATGCCAGAATTTGGCGAAAAGTGGAGAGCGGAGTATCTTAACACTATCTCGTTATTATTATCTAGTTAATGTTTATTTACTTTTGTATTTTTTCTTATTTATTTGCTAAGCTTGTAATCACTTTAGATTTTTTACACCGTTATAAATGTGCGTTGACAAAAGTTTTGGCAACTTTGAATTTATTAAATCCTAGTGCGATCCCAACTTTCGACTGAAAACCATCACATCAAATACAATCAGTACTGGGACTTTATTTTGAATATAAATCTTCATTTCGCTGCTTTTCCACTTTCTTATTATATAATACAGTAAATTCAAAACACAATGCGTTTAGGAAAGGAACTCTGTTTTTTATTATATCTTCCCTTGATCCATAAATCTGTATAAAACAATATTGTAACCAAATAACTATACGTCACCATTACCTCAGACTACGCGATTTAGTACACTTTCGTAGCACATCGATCTGCATATTCTTCTAAATATATTCACTTCCATTTATTACTCCTATATAACTTGATATCTTATTTTGCATATCTTTGATGTGGATATATTTTGTTTTCATCCAGCGTGAGGTGATTTAATTGGGAGAAGCGACGCGTATTTTAGATACTAATTGATGGATGTTCAAAAATATAAATTAAATCAGCTTCACGCTGTATCCCGCACACAGCAGTTTAGGCAGAAGGAACCTAGTGCTAAGACACTCCGTTCCCCACTTTCTGCCGATTTCTGGAGGCATTGCATGTTGAGTGGCAGAACTCAACGCCGCGCTTAACCTCGACACCAGAGCGAAGAAATGGAAATATAAATTTAAGTAAATATTTCATCTCCTCGAGTGGGGATAAAACCCACAACCAGTCGGTTTTACAGTCACATCTCGTGCCACTGCGCCACCACTGGCCTCGAAAATATAATAAGTAAATAAATTAAATTGTTACTACAATATAGGATACAATTAATATGTGCTTATAAAATATAAAAATTGTAATTATTGATTTAGTTTAAAATATTCCAATGAAACATTTTATATTTTCTTCCATGCCTCCAGAACTTATAATTGTAGCCGCTGCGCTACAACAGCCTTTCATTTACATAAAAAAAAACAGCTTCACACTGTATCCCATACACAGCAGGGTAGGCAGAGGGAACCTATCGTTAAGACACTGCATTTCCCGCTTTCCGCGGAATTTATCGGAACGGCGGAACTCAACGCCAGGCTTTTGCCTTTTTGCCAGAGCAAAGAAATTAGGTTATTAATAAATAATAATGCATTCCGTCGAGAGGGGATCGAACCCACAACCATGGCGTAACAGTCACACCCTCGTGGCACACCTCCTGTGCCACGATGGCATGGAAAAGAAACTTTGGATATTCGCTGTATTATTATTTTTTTTAGCTTTCCACACATAGTAGGGTAGGCGGAGGGAACTTGAGAGCTAGCAATAAGACACTCCTTTCCCATTTAAACACTTCCATTTCCGATTTTCGCCAAATTCTGCAGGCATTACGTGTTGAGTGCTGGAACTCAACGCCGCGCTCTGCTTATTCGAATGATAATCTAACCAATTCAAATCAACCAGTCACATTTTCAGTCTCATGTTTGTGCCCCTGCGCAAAAAATATTTTATTGCAGCTTCACGCTTTATCCTGCACAGTATAGGCTATACAGAGAGTGTTAAGACCATTCATTCACTTTTCACCTGATTTCAATATATTCCCTTGAAATCTCTAAATCAAAACCATCACGCCGTTTACGTAGACGCCTTGTGCCACTGCACCACTGAAAATGTTTTAAAATTATTCACGAAATAAAGTCACTAGAATATGACTCAAAGAAGGTTTCTTAACGAAGCATGAGCTACCTACAACTATACAGCCCACACATTTGAAAGTTATTTGAGTTCATGAACTATCACTATATTAGCCTTTGGCAATAATAATTTGGCAAATATCTGTTCTTATTCGTTTGTAGATAATAAATCAACAAAATTTAACGAAATTTAAATTAGCATAAACGACATTTGTGTACTTTCCGACGTAGGAAACGAATAAAGTGATGAGTCACTCAGCACACGTTTTGGAGATAGTTAGTGTCAGATAATATACAATATCTAATCTAATCTAATCTAACTTCACGCTGTATCCCTACCGGGGTAGTCAGAGAGAACGGAGCGCCAAACTACTATATTGGACCAAAATATTATGCAATATTTGAATTAAAAGTATTTAGTATAAAATTTATTTAAATTAAAGCCCATATTAATTAAATAAGTGCAAAAATATAACTAAAAATGATAAACACTTATCTCACTTTTATTTTTTAAAAGATAAGGTACTATAAAGGTGTTTTATTTTTAATTTATATCTAATATATATATATATATATATATATATATATATATATATATATATATATATATATATATATATTAGTAGTCAGATTCAGTGAGCAGTAGAAAATGATTTGAAAATGTGAGCGAGACAATAAAAAAAATATATATTTCATTCCCCAGTGGTAATACGACCCACTCACCCCCCTCCCCCCAACCTGTCGTGTTTACAGTCACACTTTTGTGCCCCCTGCATGCATATATATACATATGTCATTATATTTACACAACAAAACGTAGATAGTTTAGTTAGTTTGTATGATTCTCAAAATAATTTTACTTTTAATTTTAATGTTACTGAATATAACAGGGTAGGTGGAGCCTTTTGCCTGTTGAGTTGAAATTAAAATAATTCATTAAAATTATGAGTTAAACCTACAACCGTCACGTTTACACTCTCACAATCGTCACGTCTCACAATTCTATTCTATACAGATCTCATATTCTATAGAGATACTTTTACTGTCTCTGAACAAAATTAAGCAAAACATCAACACAAACAGCGAAAAACATATAAATAGAGCTTTCAAAAACTGACATCAAGAGTCAAATCGAAAACTTTAACATTCGAAAGCGAAGCAAGTACCAAGTGGGTCATTAACTATTAGACGACTGACATTTTAAAGAAACGGTCACTGGCGTTACCGAGAAATTTTATTAAATTTGTTCGTACGTCAAAAGTGGAGGATATATTAAATTATAATACGCTAGAAGGAACTTTTAGTTTTTAGCTGACTTTATAAAAAGAAGTTTATGAATTTGATTGTAGCACATATATAATTATATATGATGATAGTATAGACAAAAAATCTATAACTGTCCCTTAAATGTGTTCTTAATGCTCCAATCTATCAAAGTGTTTAAAATAAAATGTAAGCTATTGCTACTTATAAGTTACAAAGCATTGAGTATTTTAAACTTTTCAATCATTTTTAGCTTTCATTTCAAATATATTCGACTAGTGGAAGCGCGCAGCTTCGCCCGCTTATTTGCACCCTTAGGGGTGAATTCTAAAAAAACCATGAAACACGTGTTCAATAAAATATTTTTAACAATCTGAATTTAAATTTTTATAAAAATCGGTGGTGATTTAAAGATTTTTCCATATAAACTTTCAACCCCTTATTTGAACTCTTAGAGAGTGAATTCTAAAAAAACCATGAAACACGTGTTCAATGAAATATTTTTAAGAGTCAGAACTTCAAATTTTATAAAAATCGGTGCCGTTTTAAAAAACATCCATACAAACTTTCAACCCCTATTTCATCCCTTTAGGGTTAAAATTTATTTTCAAAATCCCTTCTTAGTGGATGTCCAGATTATGAAAATAAACACCTGTCCAAATTTTTGCGGTTACGGCTGTGCGTGCGTCTTACCCCAGTCAGTCTGGTATATATAGATCATAAAAGTCGAAAAAAAAATGCCTTGCGTAACAGATTATGTTTCAAAAGAGTAGGAGGCGTATGTAGTTTATATTAAAAAAAAAACTTTTTTAAATAAGATTTTTAGAAAGTGGGGCGCCTATCCCATTGGAGCATCTATCCTGGTTTTCCACTATTCCTAGAATGGACATATATAGGTAAAAAAAGGTAGTTGAGGACGGAAGAAAATATTTTTAAAGAAAGACGAAGGTAGCATTGCCCACTGTAAAGTAAAAATTTAAATGCATAAAGCTAAACAAAAAACTAAAGCTTAGCTATATTATCTATATATATAAAAGGACATGTACCTGACTGACTGAGGTAAGACGCACGCACAGCCGTAACCGCTTTGCGTAGAAACGTGAAATTTGGACAGAGAAGTGTTAAGACACTCCGTTCCCCACTTTCACTGAACACATAAAATATATATAGAGAAAATATAGTAATTCCTTTGTTATAATTATTAATAAATAGTATTGGTGTAATATTTTACATAATACGACGTTCTAATGTGCGAATGTTAAAGAACTAATCTCCTGACCTTTGACGTACGCTGACATCATAGAAAAGCTATCACGTAGGTCAACCAATATTAAAGTATAAGATATTAAAGCCCCTATTGCCCTCAGAATTCATATTTTTGTCATGTCATAACTGTATTATGAAGTAGCGGTATTTTTTTAAGTATTATCGTATCGGACATGTCAAATGAATAAATAAAAAAATGGCCAAGTGTGAATCGGAACAAACATGTAGTGTTCATAATAGTTCATAATAATCTATATATTATCTACTACTTAATCACAGCGTACCAATTACTATTAAAATAAACAGTAAAATCTATATCTCGTCAAAACACTTTCATCAGCAAAAAATAACTTTTTTTAATGATTTTTTTGAATTAATTATTACTTTGTCCGAGAGTAGACCGAACCCATAATCTTGAATTTACGTTGAAACACAACGCCACTATGGTAATGCTTTTTAAGCGGAAGGAGCGATGTGAATAGAAATATATGTATATGAGTAAACATGTCTTTTTTAATATTTCTAAAAATTTTGATTTTCAAATGATTTAAGATAGTCACATCTAGAAGTTTGCTTTCCTGTTAAACAAAGTTATGCAGTAGTTGAGAGATAAGTTCGAGATTGTAACACAGAAAACTCGTTAACTTCACTTTTCGTTTGCATCCAAGGTGCTACTAGATAAAATCCTCCTTGGACCGATTTACAAGATCTATCTGATGATCTCTATTGTACCTTATATTTGCTTTGTCCTACACGTTTTTTTAACGAAAATTTAGTTGTTTTGTAGTTTTAACATGAATGTAGAGTTCTTTTATATTTTTTGTTTGCCAAAGAACTGTATTATGTTAGTATAAAATTTTATTTAAAAAATTGACTTGAAACTTGATTTTGATGTATAAGAGTTACTGTTTCTGTTGTGTGTGTTTGTAATATAAAATTAGGTAGCAATAAAAAAATCACTGCTCTGGTGATAAGACAAAGAGTAACTCTCAATCCCGCACTCAATACGCAAGTAGTGTTGATGGAAATGAATAAAAAGTCTACTCATGATTAACGCTGAGTATATTCAACACAACTTTAAAGTACATAAAGTTTGAACACAAATCACGACACAGACACAGCTTATACAAAAGTCAAACGAAAAATACAGTAATAATAAGAAAAACAATGGAACGTATATAAAGCCCATCGAGTGGCAAGCATCGACTGTTCTCTATATGTATTGTTTCGAATTGAAGGAAAGCGAGTGTAGCGAAGTTTACATGCTGAATTTTTTAAACGTCAATATATTATTAATTTTGAATATAATAATATTTTACTTCAGATTCGTTAGAATATCTTAAGAAAAGAAGAGTTAGAATGTCATAAGGAAGCCAATTTACAAATGTAAAATTATTAAAAAATTACCGTGGTTCTATTTCAAAAAAGCAAATAATATATCTGTTGTATTTCAAGATGCCTACAACAAGCCTTATCGTCTAAAATGAAATGGCTGCGATTATTCATATCATGCGGGCGTATAGCTGATGCCTGTTTTTGATGTTTGAGATAGAACCAAGCCTACCTAACCTTTGAAACACTATGAGTTAAGTAGCGGCGCCCAATGCCGTGCATTATCTCACAAGGAAATGAAAACTATTTTAAATATAATCGATCATTTCCCTGAGAGAACGTTAAACCAACAACCGTCCGTAAACATACATGACATATAGCTAAATAAATAATGTAAGCAATTAAATATAAATACACATATACTATATAATAAATACATATTCTATATAATATAAATATATTTGTATAAGAAATAAATATTTAATTTAACTTAAAATACAAATACAAACTACAAATTATCGGGAGATTGACAAAATGATCGCATTCATAGACGTATGTAATGCCCATTGAGTGGTCGTGACTGGACACGGATCTAACCGTCTAGTATGTCATGATGGCAGATTGATTAATGATTTTAGAGATCAATAGCTTTGGTTTGTTTGGAATTTAGAGGCCCCCCATTTGTATTTTTATTAAATATAATGATTTAACTTTATTCCATTTTTGAAGCCAGTCGTGGCGCAGCGGCACGAGGTGACACTGTAAAACAGACTGGTTGTGGGTTCGATCCCCACTCGAGGAGATGAGAGATCTAAATAATTACTTAAATTAATATTTCTATTTCTTCGCTCTGGTGTCGAGGTTAAGCGCGGCGTTGAGTTCTGCCACTCAACACGCAATGCCTCCAGAATTCGGCAGAAAGTTTGGAACGGAGTGTCTCAACACTAGGTTCCCTCTGCCTACCCTGCTGTGTGCGGGATACAGCGTGAAGCTGATTTATTTGATTTTTTTCTACTCTCGCTGCCCTTTTCAACAGATTTTTAAAAAATGATATCTATTTAAGCCTCTAATCACATGTGCTAAATATCGTTAATGTAATATTTTTAAAATTGTGATATATTCCAAATTTGGGAATTGTGATATATTCCAAGTGTCATCAAAATTATTTAAATACTTTTTGAGATATGGACTCACTCATTTCTGGACTTACTTTTTTTATATTAAGCGTTAAGCAATGTACCAATACACTTTACATAAAATTATGCATACAAGTACTTAAACTTTCAATTAACGTAATATTTTATAGTTCAACATAGTCAGTCTAAAGCCCGATCAGGGCGGGACAGGTTGTGAGTTCGATCTCCACTCGACTAAATTAAATATTTAATATTTTCCTTTCTTCGCTGTGGTAGCGAGGTGAAGCGCGGCGTTGAATTACGCTACTCAACACGCAATGTCACGAGAATTTGGGGAACTGAAGCAGTGTCATAACACTAAGTTCCCAGGTTCCGTGTTGCGACACTGCTATGTCTAGCGTAAAGCTCAAAAGAAAAAAAAAACCCTATGTTTTATATAAATCTGAAATAATATAACGCAATACACTCCTTTCATCCTCGATCACATAAATTTCACCGAATTCGTTGTATGACATTCTCGTTAAGGCAGTATTTATGCTGTAATTTTATCATCTATACACTTTGCAGTTTGCCTGCTTTGTAGGATACAAAAATATTTTGCAATAATGAAACAAAGCTAAATTCTCAGACGAACTGAACCATTTCGTTTTAGAGACGAATGTCTATGGAACTTTCATTATTTTATATATAATAATAATAATAATATGCAATGCCGTGCATAGCCCAGTAGCCAGTCCATCCAAATTCCATTCCATAGTCCTAGTTTAGATTTCCACATTTTCCATAGTTCTTACGCATTAATCGGCGACCATCTCTGGGCAATTACCTGTGGTTACCCAGAGATGGATCCCAGCTATTGCGTCACAGTAAAACATTTTTATATTCTCTTAGGGGCCTCTACGTGTTGGACCTGTGTCCCTACGCGTTCTTTTGAACCCGTGAATTATAAAAAAAAAGAGAAACATGATAATAATAATAATAGATGACGTTCACGTGACGACGACTTATTGGTCGTTACACAAAAAAAACTGTTCTTTTGTAGGCTTGAAAAAGGCGTTAGACAGAGTTGTGAGACAGAAACTATGGGAGATACTACCCTGGTACAATGTGAATGGACCTTTGCTGTATGTTGCAGGTATTGGTCACCACTCTGAAAGAAGTATGTGAAAATAATGGTCTAAGCCTTAACAGTAAGATAAATGTTTTGGAATTTAAAAGAACATATCAAATAAATTGCATTGCGTTTTAAGTGACGAAACTCAGTGCCGCGTTTTGTCTTGTTGCCAAAACGGTTTAAGAAAATAATAAAAAAATAAATTTAATCAGCTTCACGCTGTTTTCTGCACACATCAGGGTAGGCAGGGGGAACCTAGTGAGAAACTCCGTTCTCCACTTTATGCCGAAATCTGGAAGCATTGTATATTGAGTGGCGAAACTCAATGCGGCGCTTTGCGTCGACACCAGAGCTAAGAAATGAAAATATAAATTTAAATAAATATTTCATTTGATCGATTGGGGATCGAACCCAAAACCAGCCAATTTTTCAGTCATACATTGTGCCCCCGCGCCACGACTGACTTTACATAATAATTATCAAAAAATGTTTTTAAAGAAAGTAGTAAATACTCTATCCTTCACGAAAAAACTTCAACAGAACTGCGTAATACAATTTATCCACGTCATCGTCTCGACGCCCCGCGAAGATATATTTAAGATTCCCACAAGACTTTGCATGCAAGTTCAATATTGTTTTGAACAGTGTATATGTATAATTTTTCTATAGAAAAAGATGTTTACAATTAAAAAAAATGAGAATTCATAAACAATAAACATCCCACCTGGAAGGTTTGAGTATCAGTTTCACGCTGTATCCTGCATATAGCAGGATAGTCAGAGGAACCTAATGTTAAGGTAATCCATTTCCCATTTTCCGGCCTATGCCTTAGGAATTGCAGTAGGCATTGCGTGATGATTGGTGGAACTCAACGCCAGGATTTTAATTTGAAATTATAATAATAATTAGGCCAGTCGTGGCGCAGCCACAAAGTGCCTACAAAGTGTGACTGTAAAATCGACTCTGAAACTCGGCAGAAAGTGGAAAACGGAGTGTCTTAACACTAGGTTCCCTGCTGTGTGCGGGATACAGCGTGAAAGTGATTTATTTATTTTTGTACTAATTTCCACACTCTAACAGACAAAAGAGAAAGTTAAGTACCACCATACAACACACAAGAGTTTCTTAAATACTGATTAAATCTATTGCAGTGATAGGTGTATGTAATCTCTTCATCCTGGCATTAATCCAGGCTTTTTCCAGGGTCTGCCTACTTGCGTAACTTATTACATTTTGCACGATTTTTAACATCCTCGGTGGACTATTGGCTATAATGTCATTGCCTGCCTACGAACTGGCAGGGTAACATGAGCTGCAACAGCAGCCTGCGTTATGACATCCAACCAGCGCTTTCTTAGACGTCCGAGAGGTCTCACTCCTGGGACAAACAGAGCGAAGCACCTCACCATGTCAGGTGAGGCTCTTGAAGCTTATCCGATACGTCACAGACTGCAAGACTATCTCGAATAAATATGGTACGTATGCGATCAGACTGCGTTACGCCGCACATCCATTTCAACATCAGTCGAGTCAGAACCTCCTGAATCTGTGTAGTATCTTACTGTAAATTGTCACTTGTTGCCAAATTTCATAATTCTAGATCAACGGAAAGCACTCTTTAGAATTTGATTACATTGAACGTCAAAATATGCGGCAAATTATCTCCTTTTTTTGACGTTACGAAAATAAATGAACATAAGTAAGTATGTATCAATGACTATACATTTAAATATTATCGTTTTTTATGTTTTCATTATTTAATAGGGACGAAACCATTTATATTTCAATTATTTCGTACGAAAAATATATATATGTCCTTTTTTCTCTGGTTAAACAAATTGCGGCGTTTAATTCCACTTTACAACAAGTAATATCTATTATAATTAAATGAATTACTTTTAAAAAGTAGTCTATCTTATAGTTGTAGTTATAGATGCATACTTCAGTATATAATAAATCTACTCTCGTCATACAGTAATGACACCCGACTACCAAAGATAGCACAACAGGTTGCTATTCACTGTATTTACCAATATTTTCATAGTTCCAGGAAATTTATATATAAAAGAAAATCCAATTTAGTAATTCGGTAAAAATATGTTTTATTAGTTCCACGTGTAAGATCAAAATCGTGCCATCGTTTTTAGGCAAGTTAAAAAGGTAGAAGGCGCAAAGTGTATTTATTTTACACGAAACTAGTTTCGAGTTCTTCATTAGTCGTAAACCATTAATCTACATGCATGAAACTTATTACGTTGGTCGCACTTTCTAGCTTGCAAAGTATATAAAATTTCAACAATTTTTAGTCAAACGGCTATTGATTAATTGACGACGACTACCGTTCTATGTGGATTAAAGGACGAAGCTGAAAAATATATATACAATAGGCGACTGTAGTGGCGTGACATTACAGAGTCTAACTGTACGTGACAGTTGTGGGTTTCCCTCGCAGCGTTTAATTTCGCCTTAAAATTTAGGGGGAAGAACAGAAGTATCTAAATGAGGAACAGAGTAGCTTAATATTAGAATTCCGCGCTCTTTCTGCCCACCCTGCTATGTGCGAAATATAGTTAAAAAAATTGTGGTAACAAAAAAAAACAAAAAATAAGAGGCATTGAATTTTGCTACTTAACAAGTGTTTTTCTCAAATCAAATGGAAATTGGACGAAACGTAGATGACGGTGTGTGCTATACAAGATTCTCTCTACCTATCATGCTATAAACGGAATAAAGCGTGACGCTAAAAAACAATTAAATTAAAACAACTACTATACGTTTTTAACAATTTTAAAGTATAGAATGTTATTCTTCATAAGTAAAGAATGTTATTCTTTCCTAAGTAAAGAATAACATTCTTTACTTAGGAAAGAAAAATACTTATAAGAAAACGTTATAAATTTGAGGGAACCTAGTATTAAGACACTGTTCTCCACTTTCCGCCGAGTTTTAGAGGCATAGCGGCACTTTGTGCCGCTGCGCCACGACTGGCCTCCAGATTTTAACGTTGATCCCAACTGATAATTCTTAGTGATATCTTTATGTATCGATTTTTTTTACAATACAATACAGAGACACTAACAACATATATCGACGTAGCTTGATAAGAACGTATGACTTAGCAGTCAGAGCGCTTGGACGGTTTCCAAAAGGCACGGGTTCATATCATTTTTTTAAAAATAAAATATGTTCAATTTTTTATGTTTCCTAAAAAGTTACTACTATGCAATTTTGACATTTTTAAGTTATATTCCACACTTAGAAAAGAAAAATACTTATTTATGTTTTCTAAATACAAATTGTTGCAATGTATACTATATGCTTGCAACAATTTCTAGGAAAATGTTTCCAGAAATAGAATTTTAAACATTTTACATTGTACTATCTCATGAATAATTAGCATATCATACAAAAGAAGACAAATAACTGTATTCCATTGAAATTATTTATTTATGAATAACGTTGTATTTCAGAGACACATACTCAGAGGAATATGTTTAATTTCGTATGCTCTTTCAAAAGCAAAAAAAACGTTGAAACAAAATGTCTGGTTTCAATGTTTCTACCGACAACTCAATGTTCAAAAATTAAGTATTAAAATATAAGTAATAATAAATAAATATATATAATTTAATGAAATAAATTGCGGCGTTGAGTTCTGCCACTCAACACGCAATGCCTCCAGAATTGGGGAACAGAAAGTGGGGAACGGAGTGTCTTAACACTAGGTTCCCTCTGCTTACCCTGCTGTGTGCGGGATACAGCATGAAGCTGATAATGAAATAAAAATTAAGTAATAATAAATTAATGTGCATATATTTTATTACTATTCAGTTTTTTTTATCCCGCATATCTCAAAGTAGGCGGGGACACTAAGCGTTCAATGGGGGTGCAGAACGCAGCAATTTGTCGTCGATGGGGGAAAATGAAGCAATTGATACGCCCAAGTGGCAATCGCACACACCACTATAAAGTATACACTCCTACTGTGCCACGATGTCCTCATAACAAAATATTTAGCTAATAATATTAATTTATATCAAGTTGACAATTATTCCTGACTGTAGACTCAATTCCACCACTATATTAATTTTAATTTAGTCGCTCTCGTTAGAAGACAAAGCGCAGTGTTGTTTTCCAACAATCAACACGCGTTGTCTCGAAATTTGGATTGAAAATGGGAAACGGAGTGTCTTAATATTAGGTTAGCTTTGCCTACCCTGCTTTGTAACGATATAGTGTAAAGCTGATAACAATTGCATAGTAATCTACTCATGACAGTGTATCAATAAACTGCGATTCCAAATATATCTAAAGTCCACATGGAAAGAACAAGAGACTTTCCCAACGAGTTTTTAAAATATACTTAATTGTTATAAAATGTTAAGAAAACAGACGCACGAGTAAACAAAAATATGTTTTACGTTTTTATAAAATGATATGAATAAGCTATGTATCGGTGATTTAAAGACCGAATTTTACCATAGGGCTCAAAAAAATTAAAGTAGCTAATAGTTTAAAA
Organism: Heliconius himera; assembly: GCA_021202915.1. Classification (NCBI taxonomy): domain Eukaryota; kingdom Metazoa; phylum Arthropoda; class Insecta; order Lepidoptera; family Nymphalidae; genus Heliconius; species Heliconius himera. Next base: position 64,264 of record JAJHJA010000842.1, read on the forward strand.
AGGGTGTATTTACGCTTTTTTCAACAGAACATATTAATAAGTCCTTGAATGTTCTTCTTAGATACGAGAATAATATTTCGATTTTATTACCTAGTAGTGACAGCTCAACCAAACAGAACCGGCTTAAAAAAAATCGTCATTTTTTTAAAATATTTATAACACTTTTACCTCATACCACAAGACAACGATAGACATGAAAATCATAACGCCTTTGTAAAGTAAGCCGCCTGGAAGTTTTCAATACATTTATTCACACCTTTGCTACAAAATTGTTTAAGCAGGCTTTATGATCGTGATACATCCTCAAAATGTGTACACATCTTTATTTATGTTCTAGACTGAACATATTTATGATGCGATTTTTTATTTAATTTGATCTTATTTATTTTGTTAGAGTATAAATATGCTATATAAAAAATGTATAAAGATAATAAAAAAAAATAAAAATCCGAATGTTTAAACGTAAAAAAACGAGCCTAATAGTTTATTAGGATTAGCAATGACATGAGACTCAAATGATGCATTTGAATTTTACATGGTTCCTTGGTAGAGAAAGTCGCAAAGTTAAGTCGTATCGATGGACGTAATAATCCAAATCAGCTTCACGCTGTATCCTGCACACAGCAGGGTAGGTAGATTGAGCCTGTGTTCAGACATTCCGTTCCCCACTTTTCGCCGAATTCTGGAGGCATTGCGTGTTGAAAGGCGGAACTCAACGCCGCGGCTGGCCCAGACATCAGAGCGAAATATAATCACTCTTCATAATGATGTCTAAAATCTGACGTTATTTCACTGCGCCACGAAAGTTAATGTATTTGTTTTATAATAATTCACACCATATACAGACAAAAATTTAACATAAAAACATCGAATTTTATTTGAAATACCAATATAAATCACGTCGTCGTGGAATTTAGCAAGCACGCACGCTAAGTTGTCACTAGGAATGGCCGACGCGATACTTCGGGCGTAATACAAAACAGATTTTTGATTTAACAGACTTTTAATGTTGTTTTACATATGTCTACATATCGCTCATTTAATACAACAGTTACGTAATTGTAGATTTAATAAAAGAATAATATGTTAATGTATGAGGAAGGATTATTTAAAAACTTTTTAATTTGGTCTCCTGCAATATTAAAAAACGTACAAATATTATATAATTTGTCATTGTAGCGGCAAAAGAGTGATGCTTTACATTGTGGATACAATTATTTACTGGAAATTTTACGTAAATTATGTTATGTTACATATATTATGAATAATTTACGTTGCTTGGTGATCCCTATATAAATTTCATGTTCACACATCTCTTTTAAATGAAATAGAAAGTGTCTAGTGTCGCGTCTTTATTCCACTTTTCCTATGTCTTAAAGTCACGGCGTGTTGACATATACATTGTTACAAAAATTGCTTCACATTTTCTTCTGCATATAGCAGGTTAGGCAGATAAAAATATAGTATTAACACACTCCGTCCTCCTCAAATTCAAGATGATGTGTTATGAATAGCCGCCATAGGAAGAAAATGAGAACAAGTGATTTCGGATTTGAAATTGAATCTACGACTACGACTACGTCTCGCTCCGCCCCTTTTAATACACTATATAAAAAGGATTATATAAGCTATACCATATTTTTTTATTTAAAGAGTACATTTTATAGAGACTCGACCTGATGTAGGTGGTTAGCGCTCGTAAATCTTGATGAAACCGTATGTGAACAGTATTTTTTTTTATTTTAGTATATAAAATATCATATAAATAAATATTTATATTTTTACTAGCTTTTAATTTAGTGCGTTCGCCAGCGTGGTCCAATTGAAATAAGTAAGACCAGTATTTATTAACCACTCTCAAGTCTGAGAACGATCTTGAGATGCTATTTTCATTCATATTCTATTATTAAATATAGGCCTAACAGATGAGATGTCTCTTGTATCATAAACACACGACACATCTTAACGACAACATCATGGCATAATTTAATTCTATTTTTCTCGACTGCTAAGGAAGGGTTATGTTTTTGCGTATCTTGTATGTATGTATTGAACGGATTTACATAACTGAGGTATCGTAAGATTTGTATTAGCAGCCCAAGTGTTCTTAGTGACGTTAAATAAAAACAATCATGGCGGCTGTGGGGCGCCATTGGACTTAGTGAAAAAAAAATTTTTCATTTCGAATACCACAATATGGGTCTCAAATTCAAGAACTTACTACAAAGATTTCAAAAAGGTATATCATGATTATGATTCCCATAATAAATTCTAACAAAAAAGTGAAAAATAAAAAAGTATTTGTAAAAACAAAAACCCCGACTGCATAAAACTAAAAAGAAAATAAACAAGTCCAATAGTTTATTAGGATTAACAGTCGGGATCTATAAGTAATTCTTCAATCAATAAAATCTTTATCAGGAACCCCGCATAATTCAAAGAGGTCCCGACTGTTAATCCTAATAAACTATTGGACTTGTTTATTTTCTTTTTAGTTTTATGCAGTCGGGGTTTTTGTTTTTACAAATACTTTTTTATTTAGTATTTATTGTTACAACGGCAACAGAAATACTTCACGTGTGAAAATTTTAACTAACTATCACGGTTCATATAATATCACGGCTATTTAATATAACTATCACGGTATACATTGGTGTCTGATGAAAAGACAGACAGAAAGCGGCAGAGTCTTGGCAATAGGATCCCGTTTACCTTTTGGGTATCGAACTCTAAAAATATTTTCGTCGCAACTATTTTATTCTTCTTAATACTTTTGATCTGAGTATTAACATTAAAAACTTTGTTCATAAACAGACAATTCGCTTACTTAAGCTGAAAGAAAAACATCATTTAAATAAATTTAGCTTGAGACTTTTACTGATGCCGTCTTAACGAAAGAAGTAAACAAAGTAATTTAAGACCCTTTTATATTGTAAACAAGTGTTTAGTAATATAATATTTTTTATATTTACGTAAATTTTATATAAGTTAAATTTAGTATTATGATAAATATTTAAAATACACAATATAATTTATTTGGATTTTTTATATTTTTTAGGGTTCCGTACCTCTTAAGAAAAAAGGAACCCTTATAAGATCACTTTGTTGACCGTCTGTCTGCCTGTCTGTCTAGATTTTTTATCTCAGGAACGCTTGGAGATATCAAGTTGAAAAACCAAACCATATACTCAAATTTGCGGCCTCATGACTTCTTGAAAAAATAAATATTTTTAGATTTACTAAAAATAAGTTATGGCCGCAAAAAATGCATATTTCGACACTCTCAAGAAAATCAAAATTCATAGTGTACTTCCGATTAACCTAGAATTATAAAATTTGGCAGCTAGCATCTACAAGTAGTGCTAGTTTAGCTTAAAACAAAACATTTGTGATTAATTCCTAAAAAATTATAGCCTTAAAAGGGTGGCAAAATTTGGTATTAAGGCCGCTCATTCAAGTGAGGTATCATATGAAAGGGCTCTTTTTAAGCAAATTCTGATTTCAGTAAAAGCTAGAGACCTATAATTTTTGTACGGAATGCTTGGTGGGCGAGCCCGACTCGCGCTTATCTCATTTTTGTGTTACTTCAACGCTATTTAGATGGGGAGGATGTCACAATTTTTGTGAAAATAGTCAAAAAAAATGCGCAAGTGCAAGTCGGGTAGCCCATCGAAGGTTCATAATTGTAGGTCAAGGGGAAGACACAACTTGTAAAAATTGACTAATTAAATTTGCCGACACATGATTTTTTCCGTAATATAAATATAAATTTCCATATTTCAGTTTTTTCTTTAATTTGTTCAGTTAAGATCTGTTAAGTTCTTACTTCTTCCCAAATTTTATAACTAAAGATCCACGGGAAAAAAATCTGTAGGTATTGATTCATAATTATAGTATCCCGGGAAAGTATTCTATTCTACTATCTATTAATCTTAACAGATAGACAATAATTCGTTTTTTTCTTTTACGATAAAAATTACTAAATATTATAAAATTCAATACACTGAATTTTTAAATGGAAAATTCCTCCTCTAAGTATTGTACATACATTCTTTTTCTGTTCAATTTTCTTGCTTATTATTTATAATTTCATAATTTAATACAATAAAATTCTAGGAGAAATTATAGTAATTAATTTATTTTCATTTTCTACGCCCTGCATAATATATAACGCGGCGTTGGGTTCCGCCATTCTATGTAACATTAGGTTCACTCTATTTATCCTGCTATGCAGGAAGCATGAAGTTTTGAAAAGTCGAAACTCAGATTGTTAAGGTAAAATGAAATAAAAATTCACAATTTTCTACCTTTCATAATGTGAATACTCCTTTAACAAATTCCAGTATCGAACGAGGCAGCCATTACCCTACATCCGCTTTAACAACTCTAATATCCCTTAAATAAATTAATAATTCAACAATCCGAGCACAAACGTAATGTAATGCTACGAGTTAATCTTTCGATTACAACTTGCCATTTATTTTATGATGATTTCCTTGTAAATAAGAATTTCCTTGTAAAAAAATGTTTAACCAATACTCTATTAATAGCAAATTGACGTGAGAACAAATAATATTAAAATCTACTATCTAGATACTAAAATATTGACGTCACCATCCTGAGATCGTTGAGAGTTTGAAATAATTAGAAGAGTGACAATAATGAGCCAGCACCTCCTTTCGCTTAACAATTTTTTACCCCCATGACGCCATATTTAAACTTTTTCAATAATTTTGCAAGATAAATTAGTTTAATAAATCTACTTATATGAAAAAACGTTACAAGCAATCATAATTTTTAAAGAATTTGATTTCGATGCCCACTCAAAGAAATATATTTTTTTATATTTTCATTTCTTCGTTCTGGTATCGGGGCAAAACACGGCGTCCTCCACTCAATTCGCAATGCTTCCAGAATCGAATAAAAAGTGGGGAGCTACCGATCCTCCTCTTTCCCTCTTTAAAATATTTTAAAATATGTTGTTCTGTATCAAAAAGTTGATTATATCTTCTCATTCTCATGTTGATCATCTTAACAAGATATTATAAAAAATTGTGACTCTGATAAGTCCGTCTCTTCAAGAATCGATAAAATATTCCATTTTTCTACTTCTTCATTCGGATCTATTAATAATCACACTATTGAGAAAATAAAAAACAAATCATAATTACAAAATAATGCAGTAGATAATACAAAAAAGAAGCATCAAAGTTCAAGAACAACATTTGACGATTTCCAAGAGTCGCGGGTTGAAATACTAATACGTTTAACATTTTTTATGCGTTTTCTAAAATTTATTAGAGGTTTTTTTGAAGAGATTATAGGGATGAGTCATATTTACCTTTTTTACGTTGTAGCTCCACACGGCTACTAGCTGGCTGATTTCCCTGATAGACTAAATAGCTCCAACTGCTGAGAAGAGCAGCAATGTTGTATGAATCGGCGTAAAGTTATACACAAATCATAAACGGCTGAATAATTATGAACTGTCCACCATGACGCCGGGTTGAATACATAATTACTTACAACAATGTATAGACATTTACTAAATAAAATCAATCTACTGCACAGCCCTGATGTAATTTCGTCAACTCGTCACGTATGAAAATTATATTAAACGATTAAAAACGTTTTCCGTAAGTAATGTGAAAATAATTTACGGATGTAGTTTCGATGTAAAATTTTGTTACGGAATTTTACAGGTTATAAATGTAAAAAATAAGATAAAAATACCAAATAGTAAAAGAATTTAATTTTATTCTTTTTCGTGATTAGATGAATTTAATTATTTAGGTATTTTATACTTACTTTTAAGTAACTAACTCCTTTCCCTGAGGCCGGTCGTGGCGCACCGGCACGAGGTGTGACTGCAAAACCGACTGGTTGTGGGTTCGATCCCCACTCGAGAAGATGAAATATTTACTTAAATTTATATTTCCATTTCTTCGCTCTGGTGTCGAGGTTAAGCGCGGCGTTGAGTACTGCCACTCAACACGCAATGCCTCCAGAATTCGGCAGAAAGTGGGGAACGGAGTGTCTTAACACTAGGTTCCCTCTGCCTACCCTGCTATGAACGTGAAGCTAATTTATTTTTTTATTTTTTTTTAACTCCTTTCCCAACTTTCTAAATAGATGCATTAAAATTCTATTATACAGTTTGTAGAAACCATTTGTTATGATCTTTTATTATGCTAGTTATAAGGTTAATAATCTCCTCAGTAAGGCCAATAATCTTATCAAGACCAGCTCAAATGGCGGTGTATACAATAAAAACTAAATGTATTTGGAGAATAAATTCTGATTATGAGTTCATACTTTATAAAAGTTGTGTGTGTGTGTGAGTGATATATTTTCAAACTAGCGGATTCTATGCGGCAATGCCCGCTTAAATTATTCGAATGTTTATTAAAAAGGAAAGGAAGAAAAGGACAGGCCAAGCGCGAGTCCATCGAGGGTTTTGTACAATTTCTATATTGTGATTGGTATATACGATACAGGTTTTGATGATGCGACGATAAAAGTTAACATATTTAAATTTGCGCGCATATTCACTTATTTTGTATGAAATAAGTTTGTACTATTTTTTCTATGAAATATTTATAAATTTGATGATATTTTTCCTTTATTTGTATTGTAAAATCTTATATATCTTATTACTTCGCGTTCATCGCAAATCTTCGTCGCGTTACAGTCACACTCTTGTGCCCCTAAAACATGGATAATATACGCACTACGTGGTTGCTTGCGAGGGACTTACATGGCAGAATCCTAAAACTTGAAATCTTTGCCTAGTTATCCAATCAAGTACAATCCAATCAAGAGTTTTTTTTTCTATCATCATACAAATAATAATTTACAAAAAATAATATAAAACAAACAAACTAAAATTTTAGCCACTTCAACAAAACGATTGTATAAATGTAAAAGCTAATTATTTGGTGTGATAAGTAATTTTGACAAAATGTTATGAATAAGGAAGGGTTGCAGGTTAAAAAATAACTTATAGTTAAAAGAAGAAAACAAAAGGCCAGTTGTTGGCACGAAGTGTGACTGTAAAACCGACTGGTTGTGGGTTCGATCCCCACTCGAGGAGCTTGAATTATTTACTTAAATTTATATTTCCATTTCTTCGCTCTGATGTCGAGGTAAAGCGCGGCGTTGAGTTCTGTCACTCAACACGCAATGCCTTAAAAATTCGGCAGAAAGTGGGGAACGGAGTGGGGAAAAAGCTATAAGCTAACCTGGTGTTGTGCAACAATGTCTAACTTTATCTTATTACTAGCGGCCTGGCCGCGGCTTTGCCCGCTTGAATTAGATGATTATTCATTTAAAAAATAGAAAGTCAAAGTCAAATAATTTTATTCAAAATAAGAAGTTACATGCTTAATTTTTTGAACGTCAAATAATTTACCACCAGTTCACTAAAATTAATGCCTCAGATCTGAGAAGAACCGGCGCAAGAAACTCAGCGGGACTTATTTTTTTAAAATCAATTATACAAAATCACATTTCAAAGTTTCTGACAATGATACTTTGAAATAGACTGGAGCGAGCATTTGATTCCCAAGGCGTGTTATCATTTATATAATCATAAATTTTTTAATAACCTTTAACACACAAACGTCTTTTCACAACTCTTTTAAATTGTGATATAGAACATTCTCGGACGTTTTCTGGGATCCTATTGTAAAAGCGTATACATTGTCCCATAAAAGAATTGCGGACCCGATGTAATCGGGTTACAGGTGCAATAAGTTTACTCCTATTTCTAGTATTGATATTATGTATATCACCAATTTTGGCAAAATCTTTAATATTTTTCTTAATATACATAACATTTTCAAAAATGTATTGAGATGCAACTGTCAAAATATTTATTTCTTTAAATTTTTGCCTTAACGATTCTTTAGGGCCTAAATTATAGATTGCGCGAATAGCTCGCTTCTGCAAGACAAAAATTGATTTAATACTGGCTGCATTACCCCAAAGTAGAATGCCGTAGGACATAATACTATGAAAGTAGCTAAAGTAAACAAGGCGAGCCGTTTCCACATCAGTTAATCGTCTGATTTTTTTAACCGCAAAAGCTGCTGAGCTAAGTCGATTCGCCAATCCATCGATATGAGGTCCCCACTGTAATTTAGAGTCAATGATGATACCGAGAAACACCGTAGAATCGACAGGATCCACGGCTTCACCATTCAAGAGTACATGAGCTTTGACAATTTTTGTGTTAGGTTTTCTGAAGATTATACATTTAGTTTTTTTACTATTCAATAGTAAGTTATTAACACTAAACCAATGTACTACTTTCGATAGAGCATTGTTTACATCGTCATATATGTTTTGTCGTCGTTTTATTTTAAAAATCAATGAAGTATCATCAGCAAACAATACTATATCATGGTTCTTTCCCACTAAAAATGGCAAATCATTTATATATATTAAAAATAGAAAAGGACCAAGAATAGACCCTTGTGGGACCCCCATACTGACAAATGAACCAGGAGATTTCTTGCCATTTACATCAACCCTCTGAACTCTGTTAGCTAAATAAGAGGTCAGAAGATTGAGTGCACGTCCTCTTATGCCGTAATGGTGTAGCTTCATGACCAATATAGAGTGCTGAACGCAATCAAAGGCCTTAGACAGGTCACAGAACATACCAAGAGCATCCTGCGATCCCTCCCAAGCCTCATATATACTTTTTATAAGTCCTACACCAGCATCAGTAGTCGAGCGACCTTTAGTAAAGCCATACTGTTTATCATGCAAAAGCTGATGCGAGTCAAAGTGCATCAGCATTTGATTTAAAATAATTTTCTCAAAGATTTTACTAAATGAGGGTAGTATAGATACTGGTCTGAAATTGTTGGGATCGGATGTACTACCCGATTTAAATATAGGTATGACTTTACTAAATTTCATTAAGTCGGGAAACACACCATACTCTATACAACTATTAAATACAGTCGCGAGGTAAGGAGCAACAGCGTCTATTATATGACTAATTAATTTAACAGAAATTCCCCATATATCTGATGTTTTCTTAATATCTAGGGACTTGAATGTCTTAACAATGTCTCTTGAGCTGACCACTTCAAATTTAAAATCTATATCACATTTGTTTACGTTCTCCTTAAGTAAAGATTCAGCGACTGTCGTGGAAGATATAAGTGTTTTGGTTGTGGAAACTGGAATATCAGCAAAGAATTTTTCAAAAACACTGGCAACTTCTTGGTCCGAGCTGGTTAAGCCATTGTCAATTCTTAATTTAAATTCATAATAGCAATCCCTGGCTTTTCCAGTCCCATGTCATTTTAATTTTATTAAAAGAGTGTTTAATCTTGTTTTTAATATGTAACGATTTTGCCATGGAACATACTTTTTTAAATAATTTAGAATAAGATTTAACATAATTAATAAATGTTTCACTATGGTTATACGTTTTCTCACTATAAAGTTCATATAACCTTTGTCTACTCTTATGAATTCCCACAGTCGCCCAATCCTTGAATGACAAGAAACTCCTGGAATTGACTGTTCTAGAAGTAAATATAGCTTTGAACTCACTCTGTATAACATTGAAAAAATTCTCATATAGTAAATTGGGCTTATTACTGTGTTTTAAATATTTAAGTTTTGTTTTTATATTACTTCTAAACTTTTCTATACGACTAGTTGTCATCGGTATACAAACAATTTTTTTTATTTTTATCAATTTTTTTTTTGCCAAGGTGAAAGGAAGCCAACTGTCCGCAATGATCTGAACTTAATATATTAATTATTGATATTTTACAAGGCACAGAGTTTGTAAAAATATTATCAATGCAAGTAGCGGTACAATGAGTGATTCTTGTTGGCTCTAGAAATAGATTGTCTAGGTTATATGAATTAAGTAGTGACCTGAATCTAGTGCAAATGGTGGAATTTTCTAGTAAATTAATATTAAAATCACCACATACAACTATTAATTTCTTAGACCAAGATAACTTTACAAGTACTTGTTCTAAAAATATTTCAAAGTGTTCATATAACCCAGTGGGAGGTCTGTATACACTTACAACAATGAAATGCTCTAGCTCAGCACAGGCCATTTCAATAGTCTGCTCAACAGAGAGGCTCACAATATCTTTACGTTCTTTAAATTTATAAGATTTATTCAAAATTATTAAAGAGCCACCGCGAATTGCTTTTTCTCTGTTGAACATACTAGCTACTTGGTGATTATTAAAATTAAATATAGCTTCAGAGCTTCGAAGCCAGTGCTCTGTAATACAAAGTACATGAATATTATTAGCATTTAAGAATAGCTCAATTTCTAAGTCTTTATTTAACATCCCTTGTATGTTTTGATGCACCAAGTTTGTATCATTATCACATAACAAATAGTATTTATTTTTACATCATCATCAGGAAGTCACCGAATCATCACCAGTCAAATCTATTGTTGAAATGTCATTTTTATAGGTGATGACTGGAGAAACCAAGGAAGGCGTATTCCCAACCAGCTCTTGAAATAGACTCTGGATTTGAGAGGCCTTTTGTTTCAAATTATTATTTTCTAATGAAAATATATATTCCTTGGCCTCATGCAGTTGTAATTTGAGATCATCGGTAAGCCTCTTATTCTTCTCTGCACTGGTCAAACCCATTGACTATTTTCTGCAGATTATTATTTTGTTCTAATAGTTCTGAATATGTTAAGTAAATTTTTGACAAATTATTTTAAGATTTTTATTTTTGTCCATAATCTGCAGAAATTCTTGCTCATTGTCATCCCTTTCTTTTAGCAGTTGTTCGCACTGCATCCTACATGCCTTAAGTTCCTGGAGAGTCAGCTGGAGCTTATCCTCTGCCTGACGAGCCTTGGTGCCACGGGTCATCATTGTTATTGAGTATATAATTTATGCAATAGTATGCCTTAATGCAGGTTGGGGCAGTACGAACTTGAGTTGTTACTTTACAAAAGCTGACGAACAAAATACAGCACAAACACTTTAAAGTCACGAATTTTAATGTACTGAATATGGTATTAACAGTACAAACGTCTATATTAGACACTTTTTAACAAATTACACCAAATTTTACAATTTAAAATAATAAAATTTTAATTAATTCTACGGGAGAAGTTTGAAGCAAGTCGTACTCATGACCCGAGAGTTTCGTACCAGTTTCAAGAATGGAGATACACCAAAAGAATAACTTTTTAAAGTTGTAATGTTGTGTCAAATTAAGTACAGATTAAAATTTGTACCTAATAGTTTTTTTCTGTGACACAAATACAAAATGTTGTCAATTTTTGAAAAATAATTTTGGATTTTTTCTTTATACGTGCCGTAAGTTTTAACTTCTTAACAAATTTCGTAATTGTGCATCAACGGGATGCATAAACCCTCATAGTTTATCGTCATTTGATTGCGATGATTTAGAAGATAGATTTTTTTGTGCTCTAAGGGAATATAGCTTGAACATTGAGGTATCTAAGCTCTTGAAACAGTGATCTTGTACAAAATACTCTTGACAGACAGACAAACAACAAAGTTATCTTAAAAGGATTTTGAGGTGTTTTTGTACCCTAAAATACCCTTGGCACATACATACATGTAACATACAGGTGCAATAGTGCAATGCCGTTACGTGTCGCTGGTACGTTATGAAATAATACTGCGGGATATTTTTATTAACAGTGTCAGAGCATTTTTTTCTTGAGAGATTTTTTTTTAGTTTGCTGCGTAGCTCCCAGTTATTTTTTTATACGTTTTTTTAAAAAATATTAATAACATAAACGAACGAACGGACTGAAGAACCTATTCAAATCATTTCTTTGAATATTAAATCATTTTTTATCACTGTGTTAAATAATTACGAATTAAGCTAGACTGTAACGAAGGTAATTTTCACCAACAATTCAATTTAGTTTACTTTGTAGTTACTGTGCACTGTGAACAATTGTACTTTAAAAACGCAACTTACGTAAATTTATCAACAGTCAAAAATTTTTTTTTTTCGAACTTGAGGTAATTGCTGTTAGCCCTATTGGCCTTTACAGCGACACCGGGTGGGTAGGGAAGAGGGTACTCTGTCCCAGAAGAAATGCAAGCACTACCTGGCTGCTTGAGAGGAGTCGACGACTGTAAGGGCGCCGCCTGCGGGTCTCAAACCTCGGCTTAAAATCGTCGAGCGGGCTAGGATAGGATTTTCCCTATGCTAAACAAAGCCAGCCGCGACGTGAAGCCGCGACTGGGGACAAAAGAGACTAGACTAATCTAAGGGAGCTAACGGTCCCTAACCGCTGGGCCCGACCGCGCCGAGGCGCGGCCGAGCCATGGAATAAACTGGACTTCGTCGTCGATTCCGTCGACGACGATGTTTGTGTCGTGTGTGTGTGGAGTGTCTCCTACCTATATACGGGGCGTTTGCTAACGTAATGGCGTCATCTGGGTCTAAAAGGACGCTTCGCGGGCGTCTTCTTTTAGGGTGCGCGTTGGGTGTGTAATCACACGCCGTTTTTATTAGGGGGTTCGCGTGCGAGCCTGCGCGCTCAAAGTAGCGCGTCGCTAAGCGCTTGCAGTGCTCGTTAATCGATTCCAGTTCAAAATCTCTATGTAGGTCGACGTTACGTACGAACCAGGGGCAGCCTGATGCGATACGTAAGAATTTATTTTGTACAATTTGAAGGGGAGCAAGCTTAGTGTGCGCGAACGTGACACAAGCGTATGACATTATTGGCCTTACACAAGTTTTGTATAATGTCAGCTTATGTCTAAGTGACATTTTACTCCGCTTGTTTATAAGCCAGAAAAGACGATTGAGAACGAATTTTGCTTTATTGCAAACCTTCGTGATGTGGGGTCTGAAAGAGAATCTAGAGTCTAGAGTGACACCTAGATATTTGACTTGTTTTTCCCAAGGGATGGGCTTGTCTAATAGACGAATGGTAGAGACCTGTATATGACGAGCCATAGGGAAGAGGATAGCTTTGCTTTTATCGGGATTAAATTCGATTCTCCATAGGCGGAACCACTCACCGAGTGCGTGGGCCGCTTTCTGAAGTCTCTCAGCTAGTAGGCGTGTGTCACGCGGAGAAGTGCATAGGGCTGTATCATCCGCGTACATAGCCAGGTGAACAAGCCCTGTGCGGGGTATGTCACTGGTGTACAGCGAATATAAAATAGGAGAGAGGGTTGAACCCTGGGGAACGCCTGCGCGGAGGAGGCGGGGAGAAGAAAGAGTGCTGACTTTATAACGAAAGTACCTGTTTGACAGAAAGTCCCGCAGGATGTGCACGAGACAGTCTGGCAAGCCAGCACGCCTCAGCTTGAAAATCAGCCAGCCCTTGTCAAAGGCTTTCGCTATGTCGAGAAAGATGGCAGCAGTGTTGCTGCGAAGTGAGGTCCTCACGTGGTGACGAGCGATGTGCTCTACCATGCGGTGGACTTGATGGATGGCAGAATGTCTCTTTCTGAAACCAAATTTCTCATTGATGAGCGGACAACAGTCAAATAAATAAGACGTTTCTAAAGTCATTCTTTTGCCCAGAATCTTGCCAGCGCGATTCAGAAAACGACGTTTTATGCACAGCGCCATCTATTAGACTTACAATTGAACTGTAACCATTCGAACATTGTTAGAAAAATACTACTATGTTTATGTTAAATTTATTATAAGTATAGATTACACTTACACGACGTAATTAACGTTTAGCAAATAATAACTCAACAATATGTTTTATGCGTTATCAACATTCATTATCATATGTAGTCAATAGATATCATTGCGTATGATTCTTTTTTTTTCAAATATAAATATCTTTAAAACTTTAAGCACATTATTTTTTGATAGAGTGTAGCAATAACCTTTCCAAACAATATTTTTTTTATGCAAAGCGCCATCTATTTAGATGCGCCATCTATTCAGATTCGATATTTTTCTAACTCAAATATAAACTTATATCTTTAGTATTAAGCCTAGATTACTAACCTTATTTTTCGACGCTTATTACGAACCTTCGTCGTTTCGACTACGGTATTTAATACAAGGGATAATGGGTTTTATTTAAATGAAACGTGTATGTTTTTATTTTTTTTATTAATTATTTATATCTTTTCTTTCTATTTATTATGTTAACATAAACTAAAATATCATAATTATTAACCATCAGCCTTATGAATAAGATCATAGGTTTTATACAAAATCAGCAATAGTAACATATTTAAAGTTGTTATATAAGTATTATACAAAATAAATGTAACAAACAATTTCTAAATTTTAAATATAATGAATGTAATAAACTAATAAAATAAAAAATTTGGTAAAAATCTAGCAATTAATACATTTAACTACATACATGCAACTTTGTCATCCAACATAAGGATGTTGGATGACAAAGTTGCATCAAGTGCAATAAATCGCTGTGCGGGGAGCACAAACTTGACGTATGTCACAAATGTATTAATTGCTAGATTTTTACCAAAAGTCGAAAAAAAGTCGAAGGCGACTTGCGGGCAAAAGGCACATATTTACCTTTTTATTTGTACAAGAGGTACATCACACGGTCCCAATTGTAGAATTTGAAGTGTTCCTTCTTGACATGTTTAATATCTGTGTAATTTAGTCCCGCAGACCAGTTTTAAGAGTTGATATTGTCAATATATTTTGCATGTGTGGTTCGATTAGCTTGTGATATACAGCTTTTAGGTAATCACGTCTCGATAAAGGTTTTTTGTTAGCTTATATATATTATGAGTTACATAAAAAACGTAACTATTTATAAATGCAATGTTGAGCATTCTATATAAAAAGCACAATAGCCAGTGTGTTTTTCTACTGTAAGAAGCAAGGGAACACATCTGGTCCAATGTGTCTACACCTTCTTTAGTTCGTTTGTAAATTTCAATCAAGGAGTTGTGTCACCACTTATCTGACTATCTCGACCTGAAAGTTGCTGCTGGATCAAAGAAGAATCTTCGTCTTCACCATCAGTTTCATAAGCAGGATCAGCCCCAAGGTGGTGTTCTGTCTCACTCCCTGATGAATTTTCTATAACGCTGTCGTCTTATAACGTAATAACTGATGAATCACATCTAAACCACGAATAATAATAATCACTGAATATAAACAAAATAAATAAACAATGCAAAAAATAACGCAAATATAAGTTAACTAAATATTACAAAATATTACGTTATTACTAACCTTCGTCGATTCGACGAGCCATGGTTGGCGGAATGGCGCTCACGGGCCCCTTGCGCTCAAAGCTTTATCATCAGTCGCGGGGGCAATGGGTCGACATAGATTACCTAAAGTATGAAAGCAGTACGATCGCGCGCGCAAAAGTTAACACGATTTAAACAATCACGCGTCGTCGAATCGACGAAGGTTCGTAATCTAGGGTTAAAATGATTAATATTCTTAAGTATTAAAATGATTAATATTCCTCCCGTTGTAATTAGTGTTTAACTCCACAGAACGTTTTTTGCGTTATCAAGATTCGTTAGTACCTACTATTAGTCAATAGATAGCGTTACTTGTATCGATTTTTTACTATATCAAATATAAACTTCTTGAAAACTTAAATACTTATATCTTTAGTATTAAAATGATTAATATTCTTTAGTATTAAAATGATTAATAATCCTCCCGTCGTAATTAGTGTTTAACTCCACAGATCGTTTTTTGCGTTATCAAGATTCGTTAGTACCTACTATTAGTTGTCAATAGATAGCGTTACTTGTATCGATTTTTTACTATATCAAATATAAACTTCTTGAAAACTTAAATACTTATATCTTTAGTATTAAAATGATTAATATTCTTTAGTATTAAAATGATTAATAATCCTCCCGTCGTAATTAGTGTTTAACTCCACAGATCGTTTTTTGCGTTATCAAGATTCGTTAGTACCTACTATTAGTTGTCGATAGATTACTTGTTTCGATTTTTTACTATCTCAAATATAAACTTCTTGAAAATTTAAATACTTATATCTTTTACTTAGAGTGAAGCGATTACAATGAAATAAACACTAAAAGCTACTTTGATTTATTTGTAATTTTTATGTATAAAAGTTGCTTAAATCTATTGTGTACTTTTTACGTGATACGTGTTCACATAAACAGATAAACAGACAAACAGACAAACAGACAAACAGACAAACAGACAAACAGACAAACAGACAAACAGACAAACAGACAAACAGACAAACAGACAAACAGACAAACAGACAAACAGACAAACAGACAAACAGACAAACAGACAAACAGACAAACAGACAAACAGACAAACAGACAAACAGACAAACAGACAAACAGACAAACAGAACAAACAGACAAACAGACAAACAGACAAACAGACAAACAGACAAACAGACAAACAGACAAACAGACAAACAGACAAACAGACAAACAGACAAACAAGACAAACAGACAAACAGACAAACAGACAAACAGACAAACAGACAAACAGACAAACAGACAAACAGACAAACAGACAAACAGACAAACAGACAAACAGACAAACAGACAAACAGACAAACAGACAAACAGACAAACAGACAAACAGACAAACAGACAAACAGACAAACAGACAAACAGACAAACAGACAAACAGACAAACAGACAAACAGACAAACAGACAAACAGACAAACAGACAAACAGACAAACAGACAAACAGACAAACAGACAAACAGACAAACAGACAAACAGACAAACAGACAAACAGACAAACAGACAAACAGACAAACAGACAAACAGACAAACAGACAAACAGACAAACAGACAAACAGACAAACAGACAAACAGACAAACAGACAAACAGACAAACAGACAAACAGACAAACAGACAAACAGACAAACAGACAAACAGACAAACAGACAAACAGACAAACAGACAAACAGACAAACAGACAAACAGACAAACAGACAAACAGACAAACAGACAAACAGACAAACAGACAAACAGACAAACAGACAAACAGACAAACAGACAAACAGACAAACAGACAAACAGACAAACAGACAAACAGACAAACAGACAAACAGACAAACAGACAAACAGACAAACAGACAAACAGACAAACAGACAAACAGACAAACAGACAAACAGACAAACAGACAAACAGACAAACAGACAAACAGACAAACAGACAAACAGACAAACAGACAAACAGACAAACAGACAAACAGACAAACAGACAAACAGACAAACAGACAAACAGACAAACAGACAAACAGACAAACAGACAAACAGACAAACAGACAAACAGACAAACAGACAAACAGACAAACAGACAAACAGACAAACAGACAAACAGACAAACAGACAAACAGACAAACAGACAAACAGACAAACAGACAAACAGACAAACAGACAAACAGACAAACAGACAAACAGACAAACAGACAAACAGACAAACAGACAAACAGACAAACAGACAAACAGACAAACAGACAAACAGACAAACAGACAAACAGACAAACAGACAAACAGACAAACAGACAAACAGACAAACAGACAAACAGACAAACAGACAAACAGACAAACAGACAAACAGACAAACAGACAAACAGACAAACAGACAAACAGACAAACAGACAAACAGACAAACAGACAAACAGACAAACAGACAAACAGACAAACAGACAAACAGACAAACAGACAAACAGACAAACAGACAAACAGACAAACAGACAAACAGACAAACAGACAAACAGACAAACAGACAAACAGACAAACAGACAAACAGACAAACAGACAAACAGACAAACAGACAAACAGACAAACAGACAAACAGACAAACAGACAAACAGACAAACAGACAAACAGACAAACAGACAAACAGACAAACAGACAAACAGACAAACAGACAAACAGACAAACAGACAAACAGACAAACAGACAAACAGACAAACAGACAAACAGACAAACAGACAAACAGACAAACAGACAAACAGACAAACAGACAAACAGACAAACAGACAAACAGACAAACAGACAAACAGACAAACAGACAAACAGACAAACAGACAAACAGACAAACAGACAAACAGACAAACAGACAAACAGACAAACAGACAAACAGACAAACAGACAAACAGACAAACAGACAAACAGACAAACAGACAAACAGACAAACAGACAAACAGACAAACAGACAAACAGACAAACAGACAAACAGACAAACAGACAAACAGACAAACAGACAAACAGACAAACAGACAAACAGACAAACAGACAAACAGACAAACAGACAAACAGACAAACAGACAAACAGACAAACAGACAAACAGACAAACAGACAAACAGACAAACAGACAAACAGACAAACAGACAAACAGACAAACAGACAAACAGACAAACAGACAAACAGACAAACAGACAAACAGACAAACAGACAAACAGACAAACAGACAAACAGACAAACAGACAAACAGACAAACAGACAAACAGACAAACAGACAAACAGACAAACAGACAAACAGACAAACAGACAAACAGACAAACAGACAAACAGACAAACAGACAAACAGACAAACAGACAAACAGACAAACAGACAAACAGACAAACAGACAAACAGACAAACAGACAAACAGACAAACAGACAAACAGACAAACAGACAAACAGACAAACAGACAAACAGACAAACAGACAAACAGACAAACAGACAAACAGACAAACAGACAAACAGACAAACAGACAAACAGACAAACAGACAAACAGACAAACAGACAAACAGACAAACAGACAAACAGACAAACAGACAAACAGACAAACAGACAAACAGACAAACAGACAAACAGACAAACAGACAAACAGACAAACAGACAAACAGACAAACAGACAAACAGACAAACAGACAAACAGACAAACAGACAAACAGACAAACAGACAAACAGACAAACAGACAAACAGACAAACAGACAAACAGACAAACAGACAAACAGACAAACAGACAAACAGACAAACAGACAAACAGACAAACAGACAAACAGACAAACAGACAAACAGACAAACAGACAAACAGACAAACAGACAAACAGACAAACAGACAAACAGACAAACAGACAAACAGACAAACAGACAAACAGACAAACAGACAAACAGACAAACAGACAAACAGACAAACAGACAAACAGACAAACAGACAAACAGACAAACAGACAAACAGACAAACAGACAAACAGACAAACAGACAAACAGACAAACAGACAAACAGACAAACAGACAAACAGACAAACAGACAAACAGACAAACAGACAAACAGACAAACAGACAAACAGACAAACAGACAAACAGACAAACAGACAAACAGACAAACAGACAAACAGACAAACAGACAAACAGACAAACAGACAAACAGACAAACAGACAAACAGACAAACAGACAAACAGACAAACAGACAAACAGACAAACAGACAAACAGACAAACAGACAAACAGACAAACAGACAAACAGACAAACAGACAAACAGACAAACAGACAAACAGACAAACAGACAAACAGACAAACAGACAAACAGACAAACAGACAAACAGACAAACAGACAAACAGACAAACAGACAAACAGACAAACAGACAAACAGACAAACAGACAAACAGACAAACAGACAAACAGACAAACAGACAAACAGACAAACAGACAAACAGACAAACAGACAAACAGACAAACAGACAAACAGACAAACAGACAAACAGACAAACAGACAAACAGACAAACAGACAAACAGACAAACAGACAAACAGACAAACAGACAAACAGACAAACAGACAAACAGACAAACAGACAAACAGACAAACAGACAAACAGACAAACAGACAAACAGACAAACAGACAAACAGACAAACAGACAAACAGACAAACAGACAAACAGACAAGAATTCCAAAAATGTTGGAAATGAATTCTGTTAATTATCCTTTAACACCCTGGCAATTTTTTTTTATATTTTCAATGTACAGAAACGACTTTTCTACAGATTTATTATAAGTATAGATGCGTCTTCCAAAGAATGAAAGTTAAATGTATAGAAATTAATAGAAATAGAAAATGGAAAAAAATTAAAGACTTCCAAGTCTAGTAAAGGGGAACCCCCCGAGTGGGTTCAAATTCCGCTACATTCAAATTTGTACAAATTAAAAAAAAAAGATTTTTTCCCTAAATTTGGAATGACCATTTTAAAATGTGAAAATCATTATTCTTAAAAATAATATGTCTTGTAATGTTTGGACAAAGCCGTAGCAGGTCTGCACGTGCTATAGACAATACATTTTCCAACAGCTAATATTAAATCAAATTGTTCACTCGAAAGTCACAGATGTAGAAATTGTGAGAGAAATGAATTTTGTCATCACTCGTCCGTTTGACATTTGGGAAACGTGAGGTGAATATTTGCAATATTCTATACAACACTGTACATTTATGTTTTCTAAATACTTTGATATGAGAGGTTTGAAGTAATTTAAATACAGTGAAATACAAAAAAAAAAATAATGTAATTATAGACATAAAAGATTTTCAGGCCATCGTAACGCAGCGGCCCAGCGTCTCACTGTAAATGCGATGGTCGTGGATTCAATTCCCACGCGTGTAAATATATGTTGGATATAAACACCCCGTGTTTCACTTTCTGCCTGATTTCGAGACGACTAGCTCATCGATGTGATCTGCAATCGCAGAATACCACCCAAACTCAAGGGCATGATCTGTCCGGTTCTTTTACGGCAGCAAATGCTGACCGGAAATTTCTTGGCACACTCAGAACCTTTGACCCGCCGAACACCCAAGGTAGCGATGGCGGGATGTTCTGATGCAGATCATAAGAGCAAATGAACAATTAAGGATGTTAAATACTGCGAAATCTAATAAATTCAGTCGAAAAATTAAATATCCGGGAGTGAGGATCGAAACCACAACCTGACGCATTTGCAGTCACACGCTTGTGCCCAGTAATATGTAACAGGCAAAATTTGAAACATTACGGATAAGTTGTAGTGAGGAAAAAGGGGACGACGTCTCAGAGCAAATTTTATTTAATGAAATGAAATATATAATATAAATCAATAATATATAATAAACTTACATAAAATATGTTTAATGTTTATATACTATACACATACATACATACATATATTGAAAAACAATATATACTTACACATATGTACATACATACTTAAACGTGTTTAAAAATATATACATAATATTAAACAGATTAGAACTTAAGTATTTTAGACGCTTTTTGATGTTAATATTGAATATTAATTTAATATTATTATATTATTCATAATTTTTTTCTTCATTGTATGTTTTTTTAATAAATTTAAATAATTAATTTTACTCTTAAATTAATGCCTTTAAGATATTATCCTGATGGTGTTCGTTCGGTGTCGTCCGTTCGATGTAGTCATGATAATCGTAACTAGTATTTTTTTTATTATCCACACATCTAATCTGTCAATGAGTCCTCTCTTAATTTCATGGCTATTAAATTGCTGCGAAGCAGTTTTTAATTGTACTCAGATATTACTTATGCATTTGGAAAAGCATTTTATTTTCTAATAGCACTGCTAATAGTGCCCAATTATTATACTGAAAAGAGTGCCTAAGCACACTTTTCATTATTTGTCTTTCCAATAGGTAATCGTTTTTTCTTTAAGTAAATAAGTATTGGTAAGTCAACTAAAACATTATCGTGAGTAAAACGAGGGGATAGTTTTGTCGGAATGATTTAGGGTTTCGTATGAATATCTGTTGATCTGGTAAGTAAATAGTCTCAGGTTCCCTATCTTCATTTAAATTTTCAATTATTTGGGTCCGTCGATGTAAAAATGAGTTGTCTTAAACCATCATTCGGTTATATATAATTGTAATAATTGTTCTGTCAAGGTTCACGGGGATCGAAATGTCCAGTTATTATATCTAAACTTCTACATTTAGTGAAATTATGTATAGAACTACTGTAAGCTAAGAGAGCATAAGTCATGAGATTGATAACTGATTCTCCATTTTGGTTCTATTTAAAAATTCTCTAATGGTTCAATAATGGAGCCTTTCCACTATTCCATAGTCGTTAGGCGAACAAAGTAAAATCCTATGGTGAATTATTTAATGTAATCTAAGGAATTCTAAAAATAAGTGGTTTGAAATTTCGGCACCTCTATCGGTTACGACTGTAAAGGGCCCACCGTGATGATTACACAACTTTAATAACCCTTGTACGACACTAATGGCAGTAACATCCCTTAAATGATAAGCTTGTGCGTATTTTGAAAATGCGTCAATTATTGTTAAGTATATTTGATTTTCTTCCATAAATAAATCTAAATTAACTATCGTTTGGATAACAAGTGATAACATTCATTTATTCCCCGATAGTTCGTTTTACCTTATCATAGTTTTGAATAATTTCCTGTTGTTTTAAATAATCGTTTACATTTTCTCAGTTATTTTTATAAAGAACAAGGTCCATTGAATAATTTTTAAAGTTACTTTGAATTATTTGGATTATTTTATATATAACTAATGGGGGATTAATTAAAATTCCAGTTTTTACTTTGGGATTTACGTATTCTTTTAACGCGTTTACTCCGTCATTTCCTAAATTTAAACTTGAAAATGAAACCGTAGTTTTATATAGTTTTAAAATATTTTGAATACTACACCTCTACTTATAATTTGCCCAACTATGTTAAAAATAATCTGTCTATGAAATTTATTTAACGAGTCTTCGGTTATGGGAATTTCTAAAATGTGGTTTTCTTAGTCCTTATGTACGGTTGCTATATTTGAATTTAAAGGGTATTTTTCTGAGCAATTTACTGCAGTTCAATTCGCTTCTTCATTATGAATCTCTATACAGGATATACCATCGGCATTGCAATTATATTTAGCCTGTTTATATATTACAGAAAAGTCATATTCACTTAATTTTAATCTCCATTGAGTCAGTCGGGAATAGAATATTTTAGTGTTAAAGATTTTTTCCAAATTTTTAATGTGTTTTTGAAGTGAAGTAATAAAAGCTATTGTGTCTAAATATAGTTTATTTTATTTTGTAAACCACGTAAAATATTATCCATGACCCTTTGAAAGGTCAGGTGTGTTTTTTAAGCCCATGGGCATTCTTGAAAACTAAAACTGCCCATGTATTAAGTTAAAAATGGTTTTAGAAATTTCAGCGGGGTTCATTTCAATTTGGTGAAACCTAAAACTAAAATATAACTAAAAACTAAAATATTGACAATTACCTTTTAATTTGTCCAATATATCCGGTATATTCGGTTTAGGATATTTATCATCAATGGTTTTTGATTAAATTTACGAAAATTTATGACAATACTCCACTTGGTTTTCCCTAAAGCATCGCTTTTCTTTGTAACGGTCCATATGGGATAGCTCCAAGCTGAGTCTGAGTCCTTGATCTAATATGCTCTGAATTTGTTCCCTAATTTTCTGTCTATGTATAAATGGAGAATCCATTTATAATTAACTCTTCATTTACATTAACTCCTGCGTGCTTCCATGGTTAACTTATGGAGCACAGAATTGGGTTCTAACAAAAAAATATTACTCAGCATTCAGAGGCATTGTGACAAAACAATACTAAAAAATATAAGAAATATAATATTAATATTTAATATAATATAAAAAAGCGAAGGAGTTTGTTTGTTGTTTGTAATGGTCCAGTTTGTTTGTTTGTTTAAGCTTTAAGATCTCTGGATCTACTGGTCCGATTTTTTTTCTTTTTATTTTGTATAAAAGCCTAGACTCGAGTACCGCGGGGGGAACCCTTGCCGCCGATGACGTACTTATCATACGTAGTGTCTATGATTGAATGTATTAATCTGTTAGCAAATGCCAACAGATTAATACATTCTTTTTTTTTCAGCATCACGCTTTGTCCCGTACACAGCAGGGTAGGCAGAGGGAACTTAGTGTAAGACACTCTGTTTCCCACTTTCTGCCGAATTTTGGAGGCATTGCGTGTTAAGTGGCAGAACGCAACGCGCTTTGCACACCAGAGCAAAGAAATGGAAATATAAATTTAAGTAAATATTTCATCTCTTCGAGTGGGGATCGAACCCACAACCAGTCGGTTTTACAGTCACACTTTGTGCAATCAATCATAAAACAAAAAAATTGCCGTGTGATCCCGGCCTAGAATAGGATCATCCTGGTACAGGTGATGTCGTAAGAGGCGACTAAAGTACGTGTGGTAGAGTCAGGTCGCCAGCAATGGCAATACGCATGGGCAGACTCGACCGGATCATTACCACCCCCGGCATTTAAAACCGGCGTTAAGTAGTGGCTTTATGCCACTGCGTTTCGCATCAGGTAATGCCGAGCTCCGGAGCCTGGTGATCACCAACAGGTGATCGGAACGCTCGTTTGCCTTGTCCTTTTCCATAAAAAAAATGCAGCATAATAAAACTACTATAGGTGGTATGCTGGCGAAGCCACAAGTGGGCCGCTAGTAACAACGAAAGTTTAAGATGTCACCTTTACAATTAAGAAACTAAAATGGAATTGGATAGGCCATATGTTAAGGAGCAAAAAGCAAAAATGGTCCAAATATACTTAGTGGTATCCTCTCACTGGAAAAAGAAAATAAGATGGGAAGATGATATCAAAAGAGAAGCAGGAACAAAGTGGCAAACTGCAGGGTAAGCCTTTGCCAAAGGGCAAGCTGATACTAATGATTACGATGTTCGTGGGTAGATAATAAAATAAAAAATGTTAAAATATATATATTACAAATACTAATAAGTTTAGGAAGATAAATAATTAGAGTTTATTTGATTTTGATTTATAGGCACAGCACGATATGTTTCAATTGAAGTCGTTTTAGCGCAATGCAATGTTGTAAATAACTAGATGGAGAAAAGATGTGAGAGTCCTATCATTTTTTTTCGAAAATTAATAGTTATATACTTCTTAAGAGATATTTATACGTTTGCAATTTTTATACGTTATAAAAATTGCAAACGTATTAAAGCGCTCTGATCAACTAAGCCACACGTTGCACACAGGTGAAATTTACACGATTAATGGCCAAATGTAAAAATATAAAGTTTCTCTAATTAAAAAATAGTAAACTTAATTACCTACAAGACTTCTTTATCTATCTATTGGTTGCTAAAAAAAAGCTTGACTTTTTTATTTTATTACTTACATAGATCACCAATACAGTCATTGCTTGAAGGAATGATTTAGTATTATTTTGCATTATTTTTAAATCACGTTTGATATTTATTTAGTTGATATTAGAACTAAACCATTATGGATTCTATACCTTCAGGTAAACGTTTTTACAAAAATACAATAAAATAGTTAACATTCATTAGGATTGCGAAGATACGTCGTTTTAAAGTTAAGGCCATATTAATTTAAATGATTTTTATGCTTATAGTAAAAATGTTTATACTTTAACTCGCTTTACCCGTATTTTTTTATTATTTTAATAGTAAATTCCAATACCTTATATATGGTACTAAATTTGGCTGCGTCTACTTGCGACAACTGTACAAAATTTAATTATAAAAATATTAATAACCATTTTCAGACGATTTCTATTATACTAGTAGTATACCAATTATATGGGAAAATTGGAAAAACTTTTTTACTGATGAATGAATGTAATGACCACGGAACTCGACTACTTCAAAAACAAGTAAAGTCTTATCCTCAAGATTATATATTGAATACATAAATATTGAAGCTGATTTAAAATTATATTTTTTTTTGTATGGATATGCTCAATAAATAAATCTTTATTCTTCACCCATTAAAATAGAATACACTCATGAAAAATATTATTTCCAATCAATTAAAACAATATTTAAACATAATTATAATATTTGAGGCCAGTCGTGGCGCAGCGGCACGAGGTGTGACTGCAAAATCGACTGGTTGTGGGTTCGATCCCCACTCGAGGAGATGAAATATTTACTTAAATTTATATTTCCATTTCTTCGCTCTGGTGTCGAGGTTAAGCGCGGCGTTGCGTTCTGCCACTCAACACGCAATGCATACATACATACATACATGAATACATACATACATACATACATACATACATATATACATACATACATACATATACTATATGTACACACAAAATATTAAACTACTAACTTAACACTAGGTTCCCTCTGCCTACCCTGCTGTGTGCGGGATACAGCGTGAAGATAATTCTTATCTCTATATATAATAAGACAGTAAAAATATTTTGTCTGTACATTTAGTAATTTTGACTGAAATGGATAGAGGGATACTTAAAAAGACTAATAGAAAGCAAAAAGATTTTTTTTGAATTTCTTGTCTGTCTGTCTGTCTGTCTGTCTGTCTGTCTGTCGACATATTGTTGTCCGCATTTTTCTCTGAAACTACTGAACCGATTTACTTGAAAATTTCACCAATTGCTTTGTTTTAACTCAATTTAGGTTCTAAAGTTTGGTTCATCAAAATCGGTTCATTAAAAAAAAAGTTATCGTCATTTGAATGAACTCAAGGTATTAGCTTGCCAGCGAATGTTATATAGAAATCGCGCTGGTATGACCCTGGCTAAAGAATGACATTCGAAACGTCTTGATTATATGACTGTTGATAAAAATATATATTTTTGAAGCACTATTATACAATATTTTATACAATAAAGTAAACAAGGCCAGTCGTGGCGCAGCGGCACGAGGTGTGACTGCAAAACCGACTGGTTGTGGGTTCGATCCCCACTCGAGGAGATGAAATATTAACTTAAATTTATATTTCCATTTCTTCGTTCTGGTGGCGAGGTTAAGCGCGGCGTTGAGTTCTGCCACTCAACAAGCAATGCCTCCAGAATTCGGCAGAAAGTGGGGAACGGAGTGTCTTAACACTAGGTTCCCTCTGCCTACCCTGCTATGTGCGGGATACAGCGTGAAGCTGATTTATTTGTTTTAAGTAAACAAAATTGAATTGTTAGTAGAGATTACCTTCATAAATCATAACAGTAAAGTTTAAATCGTAATTAATTCAACACAGAGATAAAGAACGATTTGATCTTCAAAGAAATATCAAGTAAATACATAGATTTTTTGGTTCGTTCGTTCGTTTGAAATAAATCTATATAAAAATGCCTAAAAACATCCTTTCTACGTGTACTCTGTAATAACTACATATTTACCAATTATTCATTTATCTAATAATATGCAAACAGGAGTTAATATGCAAACATTACAGTTATTTTAGAACACCAGGTTCCCTCTGCCTACCCTGCCGTGTGCCGGGATACAGCGTGAAGCTGATTTATTTATTTATTTTATTTTATTATAGTTGTCAATCAATTCTGCTTAAATCAATAATCATGTATTTTAAGCGGGCGAAGCCGTGGGCGGGCCGCTAGTTCTATAATATTGACCAACTTTTAAGTGAATTTCACCTATGTGCGTTGGACGGTTTCCAAAGAGGCGTGGGTTCAAATCCCACTACTTTAAAATTTTTATACATTTCTTAAGAAGTACTTTTCTTTCCTAAGTGTGGAATAACTTTAAAAATGTTATAAACAATCAATAGTTAAATTCTTATACCCTATTTTATCTTTTTTAAGTATTTGTCAATTATAATATGACCACTGCTACTAACTTTTTAAGGAATATATTGTCATTATAATCTACGCATGTTTCTCATAATCAGATTTATTCGTAATGAAGTAAAGAATAAACATATAATAATTACATTAATAAACACAATTGATCTCGCTAATACCGTTATAGTTTATCAGTTTATTTTCTTACTTGAATGTGTCTGTGTATATTTGATGAGTTTACGTATAAAATTGAAAACATATATACTTAATATAATGAACAAGCTCAATAAGATTGATGCTACTGAGAAAACAACTAGTACAACGTCGATTTCAAGATATTCATAATATGAGATGTTAGCTCCGGGTGCTCGAAGATGTTTCGCTCCTCCATGCCTTAAAACATATTCAGTCCACCACAGAACTCTCTGAAGAGCTGTTTCTGGTTGATCTCTCATAACAGTTTTCAGTTTAATAATGTTTTCACGGTAACTGGAACAAAATATAATAAAACTTACATTCCATACTGTAAGTTATTTGTTTCAAAGAAATGTTAGCCACTGCACTGAAACGGTCTTGATTTCTACTCAGGGGAATAAAATATTTTTATTTCTTGGCACTGGCATCAAGGCAAATGGCGGCGTTGAATTCTGCTACTCAACACGCAATCCTTCGAAAATTTACCGGAACGTAACGGCGGAGAGTCGTAATGGGGATGAAATGTTATAACACTAGGTTCCAAAGTTTCTTTTGACTGTCCTGCTATATGCAGGATATAATGTAGAGCTAATGTGAGTGTGTGAAATTAAAAGTCAGTTAAAAGATCTATTAATGCCTATCTTATAGTATTGAGGCCGGTCGTGGCGCAGCGGCACGAGGTGTGACTGCAAAACCGACTGGTTGTGGGTTCGATCCCCACTCGAGGAGATGAAATATTTACTTAAATTTATATTTCCATTTCTTCGCTCTGGTGTCGAGGTTAAGCGCGGCGTTGAGTTCTGCCACTCAACACGCAATGCCTCCAGAATTCGGCAGAAAGTGGGGAACGGAGTGTCTTAACTCTAGGTTCCCTCTGCCTACCCTGCTGTGTGCGGGATATAGCGTGAAGCTAATTTAATTTTTTTTTTATTTTTATAGTATTGCAATTTAAACATAATATGTCAGGTGGAGACAAATATCGTTAGCTAAACCAATCACCCAGTGAGTTCAAAATTATTGAAAATAGGTAAATAGTTATAGATTTAATAGAGTGAAATGGGAATGTAATCTAAAATTCAAATAAAATTTGTAGAACTTTTCAAAGACTACCTTTTGTTATTAATAACTTCTTCAACAGCATTTCTAAATTCCTCTGTGCTAAATGTGTTAATATCTAGATTTACCCCAATACCATGTTTAACATATTTTTCTGCGTTGTACCATTGATCTCCTAACATTGGTATAGCCACTAACGGTACTCCAGCAGTTATAGCTTCATCTGTAGACTGTAATCCAGCTTGTGTTATGAAGAGTTTAATTTTTGGATGTCCTATAATTCATTATAAAAATATAAATACGAGAATATGTATATATTAAATATTAATAAAAGGAGGCCGTTACGACTCAGTGGCACATGCGTGTCTAAACGTCACGGTTGTAAGTTCAATTCGTTCTCGGAATTATGAAGTTTCTAATGTTTCATTTCCTCGTTCTGGTAAGGAGGCAGAGGGTGGCGTTAAGTTAAAAAAAAAATACAATCGATCCATTATTTAAACTTGTAACTTACTCAACAAATCCGACTGTGGCAACCATTTGGAAAGCTTAATGTTATCTGCTTTTCCTGGCAGATCATCCTTATCCCATTTCCATAGAACGTCGTATGGAAGCTTAGAAAGGACCTTATTTATAATTTCTACTTTTTTTGGAGGTATCATACCAGCTAGCACATTAGTTCCAAAACTAACGTAAATGACTCCAAGTATAGATGAATCCAGATATAGCTTCAGATCCTATTGTTATAAAATATATTACTTTTATATTACTTAGTCTACTTAATTTAAGTAAAATTCTTATTTTTTGCTTATTATTTATTACCTTAGGTAACTCTTTTTCAGGTAACTGATGAATGCCACCCATGTAGACAACTCCTGGTGGAACAGGATGGTTATCTGCCCATATGGGATGTAAATTGATAAAAAAAATATCAACGTTGTTATATAGTTCACTTAAAGACGGTACATCTGGACCCAGAATTTGCTTTAATAGAGCACTTTCGTCAATTTTATTTAAATAATTTGCATATTGTATCGAAAAGTGATTGTAAATTGTATTTATTTTCTCCGATAATGTTAAATTGTATAATCTTCTACTAAGAGGCGATGGATACAAAATTGGATGGGAAGGTGATCCAATGATATCATTACTATTAAAAATTGCTCCAAAGGAACTAACCAAAATTACAGGTGCTTTAAAAATATGAGAAAAAGCAAGAGCAGGAAGTATTACAGCTTCAACAAATATTAAATCAAATTTATTGTCCTTGTTTGATATTAGGTTTTGAACTTCCGGAGTTTGTAGTTGCGCTGCAAAAATGTGAAACAGCAATAATGATGCTAACCTCATTTCTTTAAATTTTGATATACTATTTTGGTTAATTTTAAAATTTTCGGCCATCATTTTCTTCCAAATACCGTAAGATATGTCATGAACATCAATTTCCTTAAGATTAGACGGAGATTTATCTTTAACGTAGACTGGATCTGGTGTAATTACAGTAACTTCATGACCTCGGTTTACAAGTTCTTGAGTTATCTTCCGAAATACAATTTGATGACTAATAGAAGGTGTAGGAAACACAGCTAATATTTTTGCGGGTTGCACTTCAGTTAAAACAAATACAAAAAATAGTATAACAAGTTTTTTTATCATTTTGACGAACAAATTAAAATTACACGTAAACTAAGTTACGTTAAACTCAGTGATTACTGAAGGCTAATTTCATTGTATAAATATAATGAAATCGTAATCTATAAAAGATAACATATTTTATCGTATAGCGCTCACCTACGTTAAAGTGGCAATACTCGTATTTAAATATGTTTTTAAGAATAATGTAAAAAAACGTCATAAATTTTACATATAATAGCTTTACTTTTCCAAATTGATATTCTTGAATATATTACTATTTAATTATAAAAACCACATTCTCGAAGATGTAAAGATTATTATAAGCTTGTATAGCACAAAATAGATATAAAATTATCATTTATCTAATCGTAAATCGTATTATTGTTTCATTATGAGAAACTAAACTCATATTTAGTGTTCTTTATTCTAAAACAGTATAATATTACTGCACTTATATTAGTGGCTTGTTAAAATTATTATAAAATAGTTATTATTATTTTAGCATATTTATTTCTGGAGGGACAATCTGCAATGGATGGTATTGGCAATACACCTAGTGGTGTATTTCCAATACCATCTATTGGTCACCAGTCGCACAGGTCACAAGTCGCATTTCGGAAGACAACTCAAGAATTTATTAATAGGGATCACGACGTTACTGTGATTACACTAGATGCAGTAAAATAGGAAAATCTCCACCAATTTCCATAGGGAAATCTCCACCGATTTTTTAAGGAAATTGATATTCACGATGTTTCTTATGATATGTGGAACATTTTGTTTAGATATCTAAGGTCAGTGAGTTCAGGATACCATCCTTGTCAGAAGCAAGGCAAGGCTTTTTAATATTTAGAGATCGTTATATTTAGATTTTATAATACTTATATAATAACTTTAAAAATTTTGCTATTGTCGACTTTGCATAAAACTTATAATCTCATTCACAAGGCTGATGCTTAATAAATACGATATTTTGACTAATGTAAACATAATAAATAGAAACAATATATAAAAAATAAATAAAAATATACACGTTTAATTTACAAAATCCTCATTATCCCCTTTATTATATACCGTAATTGAAACGACGAAGGTTCGAAATTTAATAAGCGTCGGCGTCGTTAATAAGCGTTTATAAATAAGGTTAGTAATCTAGGGTTAAAAACATCCACATTTTGTCCTCTTTCATTTCATATGAAATAAGTTTTAATTTTAAGATATTACATAATTAACGTAATTTTTTTTTAATTATTGCCTGTGATTTATTTGTCTTTTTAGAGTTAAAGGGGTTGGCATTAAATTTTTTTTTTTTTTTGATATCGTAAAAAAATTGTAATATTGCAGAAAATATTATAAAATATTACAGAAAGCCGCCCTTAGTTCATACTAAGGACGGCTTGCAACTGGCGTAGGTTCGAGTTAAAATAAATTACGTAAATATTTATGATTTTTGTACGTCAAGAATATATTTCTATCCTTAGCTTGATAACACATAAAAACGTTATAATAATAAAGTTTAGAATTTTCATAGTATGGCGTACAAAATAAATGGTACCTAATGCTCACAAATTAATAACTTCTTTTTTTTTTGTGACGCTGGGAAATGCTTTTACGCAGACCATCCACGCGCAAGTCTAAATGTCCTACGCGCGCATGGTACTGTGGGAATCATCGGGGTTAATACGATACTACCCACTAAAACCCAGCGGGACCCTCACCATCTACGTGGAGACGCCGCAGGATCACTCGCGTATGCCACTACGACGCCTCGGTGGTAGGCCCACCTATCGCGGGCCACCATTGTCTTCGGGTGCCTTAGGGTTCCTCTGAAGCATCCGCAACCTCTTTTTTTTTTATACAAGACCCTTTCTCCTAGGATCTCTAGGGTAAGGGTAGTTGGAGATGCAGGTACTGTCTCCTCCTCCACCTGGCCTCCGACGTCGGAGCGAGCCTGCGTTCGCTCTGGACTCTCGAAGCCGCTCCGCGGCCTCCTTCAGTGCCATGACAGATTCACAGAAGGAGACCATGGCAGACCAGTTACTCTCACTATCCAGCATTTTCCCCACCACACTGGGTAGTGAGAGGTCCCTACCTATTACAGTCACCAAAGCGTGGCGCTGCAGAGCCCATGAGGGGCATTCGGCCAAAGTATGGTGCGCTGAGTCCACGGGTGCATTACACTCATGGCACGTCGGCGACATCTCCCGACGTGCAATCTGGTGCAGGTATTGGCCAAAGCAGCCCTCTTAGTACCTGCACCAATCTGAATGTAAGGACCCCGAAGTTTCTTAAGAACCAGCGTTCAAGGTGTGGGCGAACCGCTTCCACTGTAGAAAACTTCCATCGCCGGATCAGGGCTTTGTTTGCACTTCTCCTGATCCGCACGATATCCTCCATTGATGGTCGTTCACCCCGCGACCGCTCACTTGTACGGAAAGCGTGAACTTTAGCGAGTACTTCTGCCTGTAAGTGCCAAGCCGGATCAATCGCCAAGAGAGTAGCCGCCGTCCATGACACCGTACGGTAGCCCCGAATAGCTCTCACCGCTATGACCCGTTGCGCTTTTCGCAGTTGGGTCCTGTTACGAACGGTGAGAGAATCCACCCACACAGGAGCCCCGTATAGCGCCATGGATCTCAACACTTTATGTTGGATAAAGCCGTCGACATGTGGAATCCGGACCTCCGATATTCGGTAATCTACCGAGGGCCCCGGCGGTACTCACAAGCTTCGGTACAAGTTGAGCGAAGTGCGACGAAAACGACCATCGACTGTCCAGGGTCAGGCCCAGATATTTCATCTGAGACCTTAATTCCATTTCCTGTCCCTGTATGCATAGAGTGACTCCCTTGCGTGGGCCATGAAACAGCAGGGCCTCTGCTTTCGAACTGGAAACCCTAAGGCCCAGTGATTCTATGCGGTCGATAACGCAACGGATGCCCACTTGGGCCAGACGTACCGCCTCATTATAATTTACACCTCTAGTGGTGATAAGAGTGTCATCAGCGTAGTAGATGACACTCATCCCGGGGGGTAGGCGACAACGTAGGAGCCAATCGTATCCGAGATTCCACAGAACCGGGCCTAAAACTGACCCCTGTGGAACCCCACAAGCGACCCATCCCCTCCCGTCCATGAGACCACTCTATCCTCAAGGTAGTCATTTAATAGCCGCCGCAGACAGAGAGGCACACCATGATATCGGATTGCCTCTCGTAGTGTCTCGAACGGCAGGCTATTAAAGGCATTGACCACGTCAATTGACACGGCTAGGAGAACTTCTCCTTGTGAAGTCGCGGCCAACGCCCGAGTCTTCAGAGCATTAAGGGCGTCGATGGTGGAACGACCTGCTCTGAACCCGAACTGGGCCTCTGACAGACCCGGGCCAACCTCCTCTAGGTGCTGATTGAGAGGAGCGGCGATGATTTTCTCCAAAATCTTACCAGTCTCATTCAGTAGTACTATGGGTCTGTCTGCGGAAGGTGAGTCCAGAGGACGACCCTCCTTACGCAACAAACATAGTCCTCCCTCCTTCCAGATCTTCGGGAACTGCCCAGTACAAAGGCACTGATTAAATAATTCCCTCCTAGGCGATGCTCAGGACTTTCCCTGGAATCCCATCTGGTCCTGGGGCTGTCTTTTTGGCCTTCACAAATTAATAACTGAAATAACTTTTGTTCAAAAGTCTTTTTTTGGAGAAATATTAAAAAGAAGAATTAACCATGCTCTTATCCCCATCATCTCCGAAGCTATATCGGCTATTCCTATAAAAAAAAAAAAATTTTGCTTTTGTTACTACAAAGAAATCAACATTAAACTATTTTTGGTATGTAAATACTCAACTATTCCTATACCTTTCCAAGCAAGATTTACATGCATTTGTTATAAATAATTTTATTTTTATACATTTGGAATTAATAAGCCGACTTTATTACCCGTGGACCACAATAATTAGCATAGTGACGCCTGGCAACTACTTAGTTTACTTATTGGCCAAACTAGCCGAAATCAAAACCGAAACCGAACCTTTGGTCAGTCACTAATAAAAATACTTACGAAATCCATTATGACGTAAAAAGATAAAGATGTTAAATATCGTTATCAAAATCATGCTTTAAGTATTTTATTGTTGTTTGATTTTCACTTACAGTGGAGTGAGATTCACTACAGTGATAAGTATTAATTTTGAATTATTTTTATCTCTATATATAATAAAAGGATAGAAACGTCAATTCTGTACATGAGAGATATAAAAAAAAATTAGATCGGTTAATATGTCGATTATAAATTAAATTAAATCAGTTTCACGCTGTATTCCGCACACACCAGGGTAGGCACATGGAACCTATGTTAAGACGCTCCGTTCCCCACTTTCTGACGAATTCTGGAGGCATTGCGTGTTGAGTGGCAGAACTCAACGTCGCGCTTAGTCTCGACACCAGAGCGAAGAAATGGAAATATAAATGTATGTATATCCATTATAGAACCTAAAAAACCACTCAGCAGAATTCTTGTCTGTCTATCCGTCCGTCCGTCTGTCTGTCTGTCTGTCTGTTTGTTTGTTCGCCAATCACGCAAAACCACGACATATAAATGAATGAATGAATTTTTGTATGGTATTAGCCTAGGGTCTTAAGGTACATTTTTTTAGGTTTAATCCCGAATTTCATGATAGTTTCCTTTAAAAAAAAAATCAAAAAATGTAAATTACTTAAAATAGGCCGGTCTTGAGGCCGGTCGTGGCGCAGTGGCACAAGGTGTGACTGTAAAACCGACTGGTTGTGGGTTCGATCCCCACTCGAGGAGATGAAATATTTACTTAAATTTATATTTCCATTTCTTCGCTGGTGTCGAGGTTAAGCGCGGCGTTGAGTTCTGCCCCTCAACACGCAATGCCTCCAGAATTCGGCAGAAAGTGGGGAACAGGAGTGTTAACACTAGGTTCCCTCTGCCTACCCTGCTGTGTGCGGGATATATATATATATATATATATATATATATATATATATATATATATATATATATATATATATATATGGAAACCCAGATATTGTGACGCACCCGAGGAGGGCGGCGCGCTGCCCCCGCCCGGGCCCGCGCCTTTAGTTACATATATTATTGGCTAAATGTAAAATTGGTAAATATGTAGTTATTACAAAGTACACATAGAAAGGCTGGTTTTAAGCATTCTTAGATAGATTACAGACGTACAGGCGTACAAGCGTACAGGCTGCAGGCGTACAGGCTGCAGGCGTACAGACGAAAAATCGTACAGACGTACACAACAAATAAAATCCGATCAGTTACGATTTTATTATAAGTATAGATAAGTTCTATTGACATCGTTCAATATATATTATTTATAGTGCTTCAGCATATTACTTCTATAAATCCATAGATTTTTTTGTTCTTATTATAGTAAGTCCATTAATCGAGACGTATAAAATAGTTTATCTCATGCCTTTGGGAATAGAGCCACTCGAGGAATTGAAATATTTATTTAAAATATATATTTCTGTTTCTTCGCTCCAGTGTCGAGGCGAAGGGCGGCGTTGAGTTCCGCCACTCAACATGCAATGCTTACACAATTCATGTCTTAACTCTAGCTTATTCTGCCTATCCTGCAGTGTGAGGAAACACCGTTAAGCTGTTTTAGATTTTTTTGTATTGAAGTAAATTGTTTCTATACTTCTGTTTATCTATTGATTCCCCAAGAGAACTGAGCTCATCTGAAGCTATAATTGAAATGTCATGTACATGATGTAAACTATCCAGTTGGTGTACTTTAAAGGGCTTCAGGCAAAACTAAGATAGAATTAAAGTATTCTTAAATAGTATGCGACTAAATCGACGAAACCATTGAAGTATTCCCAGTATTTTTAAAACGAGTTCGATTCTGGACAATGCACTTTCTTATTACTGAGTTTTTTATTGATTATATAAGGCCGTTGAGATGGAGTAAAACAGCATCTGACTGTAAACGCCATGTTTTTCTTTTTCATCCCCACTCGGGAAAATTATTATAATTTGATTATTATTATTATTATCTCACCCTAGTTGATAAGCAATGCCTCAAAAAATTGAGCAGAAATTGGGGAATGGTGTGTGTTAACACTAAGTTTGCTGGTATGCTTAAAAAAAACGTAAAGCTGTAGACACTAAATGAATACGCTGACACAATGCAAAAAAGTGTCTACAATGTACACTGTGTGTGATCATAGCTTGAATTGAAGATCGCAACTGTTTATATTAGATATATTTTTATTTACTGTTCGTTTTGATTTTTTAAAAAAGTTGTGCTAAAAACTAGAAGTATTTCGTATGTTTTCACATACTGTCTAGAATTATCCCTTGCGTGATTTGCATGAGGCGGAAGACAGATCGATATAAGTTTAGAAGGATGAACAAGAGAAAGGAGAATGACACTTTTGGGCCGTCACGTA
Organism: Heliconius himera; assembly: GCA_021202915.1. Lineage (NCBI taxonomy): Eukaryota > Metazoa > Arthropoda > Insecta > Lepidoptera > Nymphalidae > Heliconius > Heliconius himera. The sequence goes on from JAJHJA010000842.1 coordinate 101,152, forward strand.
AAGAATTGAGATGTGATCTAAAAAATTACAATTTTTTTTTTATTTTTAGAATAGCAAATAATAAATTAATTGACATTCTGGAAGTGGAGAAAAATGAAAAAAATAAGATTTAGATCCTTAATCGATTAAAATCAATCATATTTTAAATCATAGATGTGACAGCTGATTGACAATCACACCTTGTCTAATGATTTTTTGCATTTTTGCTTCTGTTTGTCATCGCAAAATCTGGCCATTAAATAAAAAACATAAAAAAAAAACATTTGCTTCTGTCATTACGTTCGTGTCATAACGCATCGACATTTTGAATGTTTTCCCGTTTGTTTGATATTTTCAACGACTACTGTTTTGTTTTTCTCGGATTTTGACTCTGCCTACTTTGTACGACCCTCGCTTCCTCACTGGACTCTGAAATCTTTTGGATCTTACGACCGCCACGCTATGGATATGAATCGCTGTGTGAATTGTGGGATAGCCAATGGACACTGCAATACCCTAGTCCGACGACCTTTAGACGATGAAAACCACCACAACCTGGTTACTTAGAGGTGTGATATAATCCCGACATATAAGCACGAAAATATATTCCTGTTACATTTTAGTTGACAGCTTTCGTAGAGGAAGGGAACGTCTTAGATGACATTTTAATAATAGATAATAGAAGAAGAATAAAATATTCATTAAAATGTGTTTTATTTATAAATAATAAACATTAATGCTTAAACAACTCAGTAATCACATATTTTATAGAAGTTGATATTCAAGAAATTGGTCTGCGAACTTAACCTCACTTTTATCGAATCTCTAATAACTCAGCTCTCAGATTGCCAAAATTTATATAGTTTTCAGGGAGGGAATGATGTACCTAAATCTATTAAATCATACCAATTTCATATCTTTACATTCTGGGCCCAAAAATGTATGGAATAGTTTCAGTCTCCTTTAATTTCTTCACATAAATGCGAATATATGAGTTTGTCTTCCACTACCATCTAATAATTTGAGGTCTGAATAAGTATCAAGTTTTGTTAATATTTGTTTGTTCTTACATTGCGTTCCATATTAAGAAGAAAGGGAGAACCTAGTGTTAAGATATATGATCTACACTTTCCGCCTAGTTTTCAAGACTTTTTTTGACGTCGAGTGGCAGACCTCAACATGACGTTTTGTCTTGTTAGAAAAGCAAGGACACCAAAATAATTAATTTTCTCTAGTGGGAATCAAATCCACAACTGTCGCGCTTAACAATCAAACACTGCGCCGATTTAACATGACGGCCTCAATAATTTAAAAATTTGGTTACATGTGATTTTAAATTATAAATCCAACAAAATTCATATTTAAGTAGATATCATTATCGTTTAAAGCCGTAAATGTACTGATAGCAGTAATATAGCAGGCGCCCATAGCGCATAGTGTACCTGAATGCTATGTACGCATAATTAAAGATATGTATAAATAACATCCAAATATGCGTCAAAACCCCAGCCGCTGTATCCACTAACTTTGATATTATAGTTGGCGTTATCGAAGGCAGTGCACCCTTATCCCTTTGCTGTTTAATACCGTTATGAATTATCTAACTGCAAAAATCCAAAAAAGCCGATCCCGTGGTATCTTTTATATGCTTATGATATTGTTATGTCAGATAAAGTCCAAGGTATACAGGAATACCTAGAAAAATTAAAACAGTCCCTAGAACAAAATGGTTTGTATATTAGCATCATAATGACCGGGCGCACGATACGGGTAGGTATAACTTTAAATTACAAACAAGAGCTAAAACCTTCAGATAGCTAGGCTCAGTGCTCTGTGACGATGGCACTACATCTGGATAGATGAAGTAGAGTAGACTCACAGAAGTGCTATGTGACGCAAAAATGTCTATAAAAACTAAAGGCAAGGTGTATAAAACGGCAGTAAGACCTGCGTTACTTTACGGTAGCGAAGGTTGACCAGTTAAAAAGATCCACATACAAAAGTTGCACGTGACTGAAATGCGTAAGGGCTACATAAGAGGTAGCTTCCTCTTATAACTCATAAATTATCCGAACCAAGGCTCAGATGGTACGGACACGCCATGAGAAAATACGAGGATTATGTTGTGCATCAGTGCCTTTCCATGGCTACAAACATAAGAATCAGGGGGAGACCTCACACCACCTGGATGACATGTGTCCAAAAAGGCATGACGAGGCTAGGTCTTAAAACTGAATACAATTGTCAACGAAATACTTGGCGCTACGTGATAAGGAAAGACGACCCTGTGTAACGGGCATAGATTATATCGGGCTAAGAAGAAAGCAAAGAAGGTCATAATTGTTTATAAATAGAGATACCTTTTAACACAATGTTTTATGTTCTCATTTTTCCGCATATTTTAGAGATATTTGATGGCTAAACTTAACGTCACATAAAATTATTTATATTTTGTTATCTCATTATTGATTACATTTTATTACATAAATAGATAATTCACTATACTATTGTTCGAGTTATGAGTATGATATGCTTAAAAATAACGATACAATACTTTTATTTAAAAAACGAAAACGAATAATTTATAAAAGAATTTATTTGAATATTCTGTATGTAATTCGCAGCGTAATTAAGACCTATACTTCCCATAAACCAACAGTTATGAAATTTAGCACTAAATGAGAACTTCAAATATAAAGAACGGGAAAAAATCTTTATAACTTATGTTTGTAGCTCATTTCATACAAGATGAGTGACTAATACCCGCAAAGTTAAGTTTGTGAAGTTTCATAAGTTGCACTTCCCGTTGACCTACAATTCTGAAATTGGTACGGATGCCTCGGTGGACGAATCCACTCGCATTTAACCGGTTAAAGTGATATTCCACATTTAGGGGGAGAAATATACTTTTAGAAAACATATAAAAATTCGAAAGTAGCGGTATTTGAACCTGCGCCTCTTGGTATCTATAAGTATATCTATAAGTTCTTACAAGCATATAAGAATTCAGATCTCGCTAAGTTCAAATTTTATATTATGTTTCCTAAAAAGTGTTTTGCTTTCCTAATAACCCAAGATCTCAAGGCCCCTACCTCTGAAAGGGCCTCATTCAAGTTAGTGAGTACTCACATCGTCTTAACTACTTATTAGACTAATAGCCCTCAAAATTGTAGCTTTGCCAAAATTATTGCATTTATTGTCTATAAGTGTAGATACGTTCTACTATTTTACTAGCTACGTTTCAATTTTTCTAAAACATTTTTTAATTGTGGAAAAGCACTTAAAAAAAAAATATATTTTTTTTTAAAATTAGTTGCCAAGTTTGTCCTAGTTAAATCTTTTTGTATGTATTTATTTTCTTTAAAAAATATAATATTATATACAATAAATACACTAACTTATTCAAGTGCCACTTCATATAAATAGAATTTATTTTTATTTAGATGCAGTGAAACTTATATAAGTTGACATGTTTATTACTACGTTACGGAATATAAAACAAAAAAAACTTCTCATCGCAAAATTAAGCCATTAAAATATATATATATATATATATATATAAATTAAGCCATTAAAATATATATATATATATATATATATATATATATATATATATATATATATATATATATATTTTAATGGCTTAATTTTGCGATGAGAAGTTTTTTTTGTTTTATATTCCGTAACGTAGTAATAAACATGTCAACTTATATAAGTTTCACTGCATCTAAATAAAAATAAATTCTATTTATATGAAGTGGCACTTGAATAAGTTAGTGTATTTATTGTATATAATATTATATTTTTTAAAGAAAATAAATACATACAAAAGATCAGTTAGAAGCTTATATATATATATATATATATATATATATATATATATATATATATATATATATATATATATATAAGCTTCTAACTGATATCACCATGACTCAACCTTAATATTTAATTAATGTTGAGGTGGTGATATCGGCAAGAATCAAAATTAAATTAAATCAAATCAGCTTCACGCTGTATCCCGCACACAGCAGGGTAGGCAGAGGGAACTTAGTGTTAAGACACTTCGTTTCACATTTTTTGCGAAATTCTTGGAGCAATGTGTGTTGCCGCCGCGATTAGCCTCAACATCAGGGCGAAGAAATGAAAATATAAATTGAAATGAATATTTTATTTCCTCGAGTGGGGATTGAACCCGCAACCAGTCGATTTTACAGTTACATTTTGTTCCCTTGCGTCACGACTGGCCTCAAAAATCACTGCGGCAAGAATCGCTATATATAAAACATTTGTGTGGGAGATACATCGACTTCATTAAGCGTTGTGTACTTGTAGCGTATTGATTGTCCTATAAAAATGTTAAAATTATTACTTTTCATTATTTTAATTTCTATACGTTTTACTAATATCAGGCCTGCTAAGATATTAGCAGTTTATCCAACACCTTCCATAAGTCATCAAGTAGTGTTTCGGTGTTTGACCGATGAGCTGATCAAAAGAGGTCATCATGTTACCGTCGTGACTACTGATCCTAAATATCCAAAAGGCAAATCACCTCAGAATCTGACAGAAATAGATGTTCACGATTTATCATATTCAATATGGAAAGAAGAAATAATACGGTTAAGTTCAGAAGAAAGCAAATCTGACTTACGAGACAGTATGTTAGATATATTTAAATTAGCTTCTAGCGTTTTCAAAGCACAACTGCAGACATCAGAATTTAAAGAGATCATAAGAAAAAAAGAAAAATATGATTTGCTTTTAGTGGAGGCGTATTTTAGGCCATTGTTGGTGTTATCTCATATTTTCAAAGTACCCTTAATACAAGTGAGCTCGTTGGGCGGTCTGAAAGACAATTATGATGTGGTAGGAGCACCTACCCACTTATTTCTGTATCCAAGTGTACTACAACAGAAATTATACAATATGTCGAATTTAGACAAGTTGAAACATTTATACCAAACATGGAATTTTAACAGGCAGCTTGGTAAAATTAATGAAGAAGATAATAAGTGGTTAAAATCAATGTTTGGTCCAGACACTCCAACCACAGATGAGCTATTTAATAACGTTGATTTATTAATGACCAACAATCATCCAATTTGGGTGGACAACCAACCTGTGCCACCTAATGTAGTGTATATTAATGGCTTGCGTATACCACAGCTTCAAATTTTACCAAAGGTAAGTTTTAAAATAAAATAAGTAAAGTTTTTAAAAGTTTAAAAATGAAAATGCTTTATTTGTAATAGAGGCCGGTCGTGGTGCAGGGGCACATAGTGTGACTGTAAACGCGACTGGTTATGACTACTTATATAAAACTGTGAATCAAATATAAATTAAATTACTTGTGGTGAAATTGCCTGTTCCATTATATGGTTATGTAATAAAGTTTTAATAAGTGCAGAAATTTAACTTCGTTTCCTTTTGGTACCAACTAAGTGTTTAACAGACAACGCACAAGCAACCTACAGAGCGTAGCTCTCCGTGCATTTACAGTTACGAAATTTGGCACAAAGTGGGAGCTTACAAAAGAAAAAATACGAAAACTGTAAATTTATAGGTATTTTATAGAATATAAATCATTACACACTTATTATTTATAGTTTATTTTATACAAAATGAGTGCATATGCTCGCAAATTTAAGTTTGTCAACTTTTATAGTGTACTTTCCGTTCACCTACTATCCTGAAATTGGTACGTAAGCCTCGAAGTGCGAGTCCGTTTCGCATTTAACCGATTATTTAATTATGACGCGAAATATAATTATCTCCATTATTTCAAGGTCAGCGTACGAATGTAAAAAGATTACAAACACATGTTTTATTCTATGTAGAATTTAATATTAGATTTAAATGTTGCGATAAGACATTTGAATAATAAAATGAGCAGATGTTTTCTTGATTTTTTATTGATGTCTAGAAATCTTGTACAATATTAAAAACGAAGTGCCACGACACTATAATCATTCCTACTACTCTACAAGGTATTCGCTCTAGATATACACTATCAATGAGCTAAAACGTTAATATAATTATGTTCTATATTCTATACACAAACATATCAAGCTATTCCGTTACTTTGTAACTGGTAATACCCAATCGAAACTTTTGCGCTTAAATAGCTGAAATTTGGCATGTAGGTTTCTTGAGTTAGGCAGTTAAAATTTATACTGGAACACAGATAATGGTATACAAATAATTACAGAATTTTGATATTTATTTCATATAAACAACGTTGTGACCATAGGATACACAAGTACGGTAGATATACAAGTAATAAGATTATTTGTAAATATATTTGTGTAAAAATATCCTTATTTTTTATTATTCATATATTGAATATGTCAAGACCAAATTAACCCTAGATTATTAACCTTATTTTTCAACGTATATTCCTTATCTTTCGTCGATTCAATGATGAAGATAAGGAGGTTTTGAGATTATATTTAAATGACTGCGCTCATATTGTTAGAAATCGGAAGCAGTAAGCGTTTTTAAAAAAATAAGGTAATGCCACATGTCGTTCGAGTTTGCTAACAATATTTATTTCTTTTTTAACAATAATAATCATTAAGTAAGAAGTTTCCTGTTTTGTTATTTAATATTTTTTCTTATAAAATATAATTAATTTGTAACATATCAAATTGTGTAATATCAAATTTATAAGCCTATTATATACACATCAAAAAATAGAGCTGAAATTTCTGAAAGTGCATGTCGAGTTATATTGTCACCATCTTTGGACGGCCACTAAATTTAAGTTTTTTTTCATTATAGAAATAATGAAAACTTAATTTTGAGAAATTTACATAATAAATTATAAAACTGAAGAGAGATTGATAAATGTTTAATTTTTATGAAGTAAGATAAGATAAGATAAAAAGTCTTTATTGCACACTTAAATGGTCTTTAATAGGTATTGATTACATCAAATTTTAGGTTATAATATGCACAAAGGCGGCCTTATCACTAAAAGTGATCTCTTCCAGGCAACCAATATGAGGATAGGATACATTTAAAAGTGAGGGCATAATGTGGTGCAAAACGAATATAAACATTAAATAGTACCCTGTTTGGTTATTTTTTTTCTTATAAAATAAAAATAAACAGTAATGTTTTTTTTATTCATTTAATATTTTAAAACATACATTAAGATATCACTTTCATTAATCTAGTATATATACAGGGTGGAAGTGTAAGCACCACATTAAATGAAACCACAGTTTTAACTACTCTATAAAAGCCTAATATAAATCAGAAAAAAAAATCCAATAATGAAAAAGTTATTTTTTCAAACGAAATAAATAATAAAATTGTAATTTTAAAATAAAATGCCATTTGTAAGGATGACGCACGCACACATAAACCTATCAAAGGAACAACACGGCTCATTCCGAAATCGAGTCGTAGGTATTGGCGATAAAGTTCAAAGTTGTTTAACCTTTAGTAGTATTTTTGTAGTAGTAGTGTTTATGTTATTGGGATCTATACGTAATCGCGTCACACGAAATACAGGATAAAAATCGTAAAATGAAAAAAAAATCCTACGTCCAAACTGTTGATGCATTTTGATTAATTTCTTTATGTATAGATTTGAAATATTTTACCCTATATGCTGTTTCCGTAAATGGAGCGCTGCCTCTTCCAGCAAAGTAATTCAAACATACGCACATCGAGTCGACGTATGGTAATTTTTGATGTACAGTGAAATATGATTATCTATCTAGGGTTAAATTACAACTGATCACTTTTTTTTTCAAATAAAAAAAGAACAATAAATATATTTCAAATAATACTATAAAATAATATAAAATGAATCAATAATACTATAAAAACATAAAAAATGCCCGATACATTTTTTATAAAAATCCATTTTTAAAATCAGTGGAGAACGAAGTATATTGACTTATTATTATAAGTAATTTAAAATATCGTCGTCATCGTCGATTCTACAAGTCATGTTTGCTGGAATGGCATATTCCCTGACTGATTAGGCAGAGATTTTTTTGATCTTGTGTGTCTTGTGTTTTTGTTTTTGTCTTGTGGTTCTGGTAAGTAATCTAGGGTTAAGACCTTTTATGGTTACGACATTTTATCAGTTTTTTTTATTTTTGTTATATTTTTTAGATGGTTATATCATACATAAAAAAAACATATTTGAGTCTGATTATTTATGAAATTAGTTATGTATTTTAGAAAATTGTAAAAAAAAATAAAATAATAGAAACCATCGTGTTGAGCAGTTCGACAGCGACTAATTGAAAACGCAATGATTGTGGAGAACGAAGTGACTTGACAATAGATTTCCTCTGTCTATCCTGTTGTGGGAAAAAATCGTGAAACTGCAGAAAAAAAAATATTTAATGATATCCATATGTATCCAACAAAAAAAATCTATTAAAAATATTGAAGACTGATAGAGTGATATGAGAGAGGTCAATACGCAACGTCTAAAATCCGGTCGGAAGGCGCAGAACGCAGTATCTTAACGTTAGGTTCTCTCTGCATACTCTGCTACGGAAAAAGTGTAAAACTGAAATAAAAAAGTAAAAAATATTTTCTTTTTACAGGACCTCCAAGCTTATTTGGATTCGTCAAAAAACGGAGTAATTTATTTCAGTTTAGGCACCAACGTTCGACCGGAGCTTTTGCCGCGACAGAAAATAGAAATTATTACTAAAGTATTTTCTAAATTACCTTATGATGTGCTATGGAAGTGGAATCTCGACACGTTACCTGGAATATCTGATAATATAAAGATATCAAAGTGGCTTCCTCAGCCTGATGTGCTCAGTAAGTTCAAAGAATTTGTATATTTATCTATAGATGGAAAACGTAGTGAAAGGTCACTTTGCTCTTCGTTCATCTCTTAGCTAGTCTGTCCTTAGAAACTTGCGTGTAGATAAACTTATAAATTAGGCAAGAATGAGTTTTGCCGCTTAACACGCAAAAAAAACTAGTTTCACTTTGTAAGCACTTAAATTTTCACCCATTTCCCAAATTATGAATAGCAAGCTGATAAATAACGCTACAAAGACATGCACTTGTCCTTCTTCATTAATATTACGCAATTTTAATTTATTTTCCTTTTTTGCTAATTAATACAAATATATTTTTTTATACTGCTACTGGTTGTGGGTTCGATCCCCACTCGAGGAAATGAAATATTTATATAAGTTTTTATTTTCATTTCTTCGCTCTGGTTTCGAGGCAAAGCGCGGCGCGGAGCTCATGAATTAGCGGAAAGTGGAAAACAGAGTGTCTTAACACTAGGTACCCTCTGCCTAACCTGGTATATGGTTCTGCCTAATGTACAGCGTAAAGCTGATTTAATATTTTTTGATCAATCTATTATATTGATTTATTACGTACGTTTTTTAGTGACCTTAGTTTATCAAATACATAATGTAGCTAGTCATGTACGTATAATAATTTTCGTATGTATTAATATGATAACGGTTTATCTAGCATTAACAGAAGCACACATTGATAGTAAAAACAAAATTATCTAATTAGTGATTTTTTACGAACATTGTATAAGGAAGTAGCGATATTTTATCATATTATACTCTTTTGAAATTAAAAGTTGGATATTTTTAAATTTAGCATAATCAAACTTAAAAATACATGTTACTCTCTATATGTTGTATCTATAAATGATAAGACAATAAAAATATTTTGTCTGTACATTTAGTAATTTTGACTGAAATGGATAGAGGGACACTTAAAAAGAATAATAGATAAAATATATTTTTTAATTTCATGTCTGTTTGTCGACATATTTTTGTCCACATTTTTCACTGAAAGTACTGAACCAATTAACTGAAAATTTCACCAATTGCTTTGTTTTAACTCAACTTAACTACTAAAGTTTAGTTCATCAAAATTAGTTCATTAAAAAAAAAGTTATCGTCATTTGAAAGAAGTCGTAATTAATTCAACACAGAGATAAAGAACGATCTTAAAAGAAATATCAAGTAAATACAAAGATTTTTTGGTTGGTTCGTTCATTTAATATATGTAACTAATTTAAAAACTGTGCAGGAGTTAATATGCAATCATTACAGTTATTTTACAAAGAATATTATGAATCCTTCATATCAATAATTTAACATTTAAGACTGTTTCTGAATGAGTTAGTTAGTGTAATGAGTAAAATAAATTATTCACTGACATCATCAGTACGTTTTGACATATATATAGTTTAATATATTATATAGGTAAAAAGAACATAAAGTTACAAAAATATATACGTGTACTAAATAATTAGCTTTATGTATATTTTATAAATATCAAATATTAACAATGGTCGTATTTTTTTATTTAAAACAATCAAAAATTCTTTGACGATAATGTCGTAAAAAATCATATTAGAAGTCATTATAGTTGTCAATCAATTCTGCTTATCAATAATCATGTATTTTAAATATTATATTATTTTAATATATTATAATTTATATTCATTTAAATATTACTGTCTAATGGAACCTATGACCTCCTATCTTTTAAACGCATAACTATAGTGCTGAATGTAATATCTACTAATATATTTTCAATTGATCGTTAACCTAATGCTCTTCTAGTCACGTGACATTTTGATCAATTCGAACTACATGATCAATATATTTTGTAGTAGAAACTCAAACCGCGGCATTGCTCGCTAAAACTTATTGTAATACTAGCGACTCCTCACGGCTTTCATCCTCTAAAACTAAATAATTATTTATATACTTATCTGAATTACTTTCACATTCCTATAATATTATCGATTTAAAGAAAATGTCTATTAATTGAATTCTGTTAGTAATTTCAGCAAATTCAATAAAACATTTTGCCAAAATACAATAGTGAAAGCTGAATTTAAATTTATCTCTATGTAATAAGACAGTAAAAATATTTTGTCTGTACATTTAGTAATTTTGACTGAAATGGATAGAGGGACACTTAAAAAGAATAATAGAAAGCAAAAATATTTGTTTTTAATTTCTTGTCTGTCTGTCTGTCGATATGTATGTGAACATTTTTCTCTGAAAGTACTGAACCGCTTTACTTAAAATATTTCACCAATTGCTTTGTTTTAACTCAACTTAACTACTAATGTTTGGTTCATCAAAATCGGTTCATTAAACAAAAGTTATCGTCATTTGAATGAACTCAAGGCATTAGTTTGCCTACGAATGTTATATAGCAATCGCGCTGGTAAGATTCCTGGACAGTTAAAGAATGACATTCGAAACGTCTTGGTTATATGACTGTTGATAAAAATATATATTATTTAAACACTGTTGTACAATATTTTATAAAACAAAGTAAGCAAAATTGAATTGTTAATGGAGATTACCTTCATTAATCATAACAGTTAAGTTTAAATCAAAATTAATTCAACACAGAGATAAAAAACGATTTGATCTTCAAAGAGATATCAAGCAAATAAATCGATTTTTTGGTTCGTTCGTTCGTTTTAAATTTTATTAATTCGATAAACGCCTCCAATAATTCTCGAGGCAGATCGTCGAACAGGGGCACAAGAGTGTGAATGTAAACGCGTTTTGTTATTTTTTATATGTTAACGGTTGTGGGTTCGATTCCCACTCCAGAAATTGAAATATTAAATATTTTCATTTCTTTGCTCTGGCGTCGGGAATTTCCAAGAATTCCTAAATAATAAAAAATAGCGTGTGGAACAAAAGTACCCTAATAGGGAACCAAATGATTTCACACTATTTTCCCAGATTCCTCTGCCTGCTCTTCTATGTGCATCGTGCTGATCAAAAAAATTCAAAAAGTTTGGGTAGAGTTATTTCCTGCTTCTGTTATAATATTATCAGAATACAATGTACATACATTATAATTAAAAGGATACCACTCTGAACAACTTTTTAGAAGAAGCCATTTTCTTATTACTGCCGGTAACAGAGGTAATATGATGAGATGGATGGACTTTATTGCTGTTGATCTGGACTGGTCTTGACAGCGTCACCGGGCGGGGAGGCGCGAAGAAGAATTTCGTGCTTTGATAGACGCTCGTAACAAGAAATAAATACTAGCGATGATAAAGTGACAGTGAAGATGGAGAAAAATGTATTAAAATGTTTGGGCACGTCGAAACAATTTACCGAAAGAATGTTAAAAAATATTTATGAAGCAAGAGTGAGTGGTAGTGTCACTTTCGAAGACATATTTTATATAAAATTTAGTTTTGAAAAGTAGAGAATTTAAACTAGAACAGCCGTGAATGAATATATTTCTTGTCCCATTCAGCCAAGATGATTTTATCTGTCTGACACTGTTATCATTCTCAAGCGAAACAAACGCTTGACAAAAACTTCGTCGCAGATTTTATTCTTTCTTGACTTGAAATGAAAAATGCATTTTGACATAAAACATTTTGATTATGATATAATATTTTATTCCTAAATTAAAATAAATCGATACAAAAACGACATAGATTTTAGATAATGGGAAAATATTTAAATGAAAAAAAAAAGAACAAAGAAGTAGGAGTAGAATTTAAATAAAATAATTAAACAAGGATTTTCTACAGTCTTTATCATTTTATTATATTATCATTACAGTATTGGGATCGCATAACTAAATATAAGCACTAGATTTGATTCTCAGTATTTTTTTTTCGAGAACTTTTAAAAATGAAAGACAAACCATGCCATCCCGCTGATGTCAACTAATAATTTCTTTGGCACCCGTTGCCCTCGCCAATGGTAGTTGAGAAGGAGCAAGAGGTTTTAGTACGTATTTGGACTACCTTCATGCACCTGTCCTCGAGTCCCATATTACCTACTCGATTCTTCACTCGGAAATCTGGATTTGTAAAAGTGTCTCACAATAAAAATAGGAATAAACTTGTCGCTAGTTTTTGACACAAAATAGAGTGAGAGAACATTTTAAGTTGCATCTTAGATATAAAATGTTGTCAAAACGTATACTACTAGGTTATCATGAAATTATTTTTTACAGTGCATCCAAACGTCAAGCTCTTTATAACACAGGGTGGTCTTCAATCCACTGAGGAGGCTATAACTGGAGGAGTACCTCTCGTCGGTATTCCTATGTTTGCGGATCAATGGTACAACGTAGAGAAATACGTTCGACATGGTATTGGTGTTCAGCTTGACATGGCTACACTAACGGAAGATGATTTTAAGAATGCTATTGAAAAAGTTATTAATGATAAAAGGTAAGATAAATTGATTTAGTAGAGGCTAAGGAAATAAATTTATATCATATATGCGTCAGTGGTAAACATTAAAACAAAATTAAATGTAAAATTGGCCAATAAATTTACGCTCAATATTTTTGCATAATATGGCACGATATATGTAATATTACACGATAATTGTGCACTAAAAGAAAAACCAATCATTCTGTGCTTACTTATTAATTCTTTACATCTAAAATTATAAATAACATTGAATTGTGTTTGTGATTTTAAAATAAACGTGTTTTTCTAAGTGCATACAGTTATTTACGTAAACCAACAATTTTAAAAATGTTGTCGGCCTGTCTATCTTTCTGTATTTCCTAAGGGCTAATCTCTGGAAAAGCTGAACCGATTTCTACGGGGCTAAAAGATAAACAGAGCTGTGAAACATCATAATATAGGTTAATTTTTGTCCCAAAATTCTCGTGGCAATTGGATTTACGTAACAAAAAAATCTTTCCTAAGTGTGGAACAACATTTAAAAATGTAAAGAAAAATAATATTCTGTCTTGCAAACGTTAATTGTAAATAATATTTGGGTAGCGGAAATATGTAAAAATCTCCGTACAGAGATGCTAAAAACATACATAAGTTATCCCGCTACGATTAATATTTTTCCTTTTTTCCTTAAAAAGTACGGAACCATAAATAAGAAGCGGGGGCCACTAGTATTAAATAAATATTTGTATAGGACAAGCGAGCGAAGCTGCGTGGTTGCCGATTGTTCTTAATATTACCGACACCCTCGTGGCGCATACAACAACATTAAACAGACAACATGTTTGACTATAAACATGATGGTTGTAGATTCAATTCCAACCGGGGCGAAAGATTAAATTTAACTATTTTCATTTCCACGCCACGTTACTTCCGTCACTCAACACGCAATGTCTCTTAAATTTATTCTTTCCACCTATCATGATATGCAGGATAAAGCGTAAAGCGTGAAGCTGCCTAAGCCACAGTGACGCATCAGTAACACTTGTTGTCTGTTTAAGATTTAAATACCTATCAATATCCCGTGCAATCTCTATATATAATAAGACAGTAAAAATATTTTGTCTGTACATTCAGTAATTTTGACTGAAATGGATAGAGGGACACTTAAAAAAGATAATAGAAAGCAAAAAGATTTTTTTTGAATTTCTTGTCTGTCTGTCTGTCGACATATTTTTGTCCACATTTTTCTCTGAAAGTACTGAACCGATTTATTTGAAAATTTCACCAATTGCTTTGTTTTAACTCAAGTACTAAAGTTTAGTTCATCAAAATCGGTTCATTAAAAAAAAGTTATCATCATTTGAAAGAAGTCGTAATTAATTCAACACAGAGATAAAGAACAATCTTGAAAGAAATATCAAGTAAATACAAAGATTTTTTGGTTGGTTCGTTCATATAATATATGTAACTAATTTAAAAACTGTACAGGAGTTAATATACAATTATTACAGTTATTTTATAAAGAATATTATGAATCCTTCAAATCAATAACTTAACATTTAAGGCTGTTTCTAAATGAGTAAATTAAATTATTTATTGACATCAGCACATTTAACAGAGTATATTATATAGGTAAAAAGAACATAAAGTTACAAAAATATATACGTGTAATAAATAATTAGCTTTATGTACATTTTATAAATATCAAATATCAACAATGGTCGTATTTTTTTATTTAAAACAATCAAAAATTCTTTGACGATAATGTCGTAAAAAAATCATATTAGAAGTCATTATAGCTGTCAATCAATTCTGCTTATTAAATCAATAATCATGTATTTTAAGCGGGCAAAGCCGTGGGCGAGCCGCTAGTACATAATATGATAATATTACCTATGCAAAAATGTGATGATTGATTGTCGTTAAAAAATTACATTACACTTTCTCTATAAAATACTTTCTAAATAACTGATTTCTCTTCCAGTTACAAAGAAAATATGCTTCGTATCCGATCCATAGTACAAGACCAACCGATGTCACCAGCAGATCGTGCCGTATGGTGGGTAGAATATGTTATTCGGCATGGAGGAGCAAAACATTTGCGAGCTGCTGGAGCTAATATATCTTGGAGGCAATATTTAGAATTAGATTTAGTTTTCATTATTATATCTGTGATAATTTCTATGTCAGCTATTTTTATGCTCATAATGTATTCATTGTGGAAGTATGTTGTCAATAATTTTAAAACTAATATTAAGATAAAAACATCCTAATTTTGGTTTCCGTTTTTGTTATTCTTAATTTTAATTGAATAAATTATTTGTGTATATATTATTGTTTTCTTCACGCTGTATCCCACATATAGCAAAGACTGGCGGAACTCTACGCCGCGCTTTGCTTTGTAACGAGAGTGCAAAATTGAAATGAAAATATTGAACATTTCATTACACTACGTGGGAATCGAACTCACAAGTGTAACGAAATCAAACACCTCGGGGATTTTACAGAACTTATATTTCTTCCAAAGTAAAATACTATTAAGCTTGTACAATGTCTGTCTCAAATTCTAATACAATATGTTATTCTAGAGGACTTCTTTCTTCTTCCGCTCCAAGTCTAAAAGGCTAACTCGAATTTTCCGACCACATAAAACGTCATTTTAGTGGTGTCCTCTGGTGATAGTTCCATAAATTTATATTATTCATTTTCAAAAACACCCTTTTATAAAACGAAGAGGTTGATTTATTTACATTTTTATTATAAATTATTGCGAATATAAAAACTTATATGTATACCCATTTACGCCCTCTGTACTAAATAAACGACACCGTTTAGAACACTGGTTCCCAACCAGTGGTCCGCGGACCACCAGTGGTCCACAGAAGCCTAAATATGGTCCGCGAACGATTTTAATTTTATGACTGAGGATGGTGAGGCGAAGTTTCGGTTTGATTATCACAGTTAATTTCTATTATACCTACATGCATAGTGGTCCCTGCTACCAAGAATGATATAAAAAAGTGATATAAAAAAAATATAAAAAAGTTGATCAAGAAAAGATTGAGAACCCCTGGTTCAGAACAATAGCTTCAAGGTTGTTATTTATCATCAAGAAAAATTGGTTTTTTAAATAAAAAAAAATATAAATGTAATTGAACCAACAAAATATAAAAAACTTTGTGTTTTTGGTCGCAAAAAGTGGTAATCACTTTTTGTTATGTGAATATTTGGACTTACGTAAGCAAATGAATTGGTCTTTTTTATTATATTTCTTATGCTTATCAATGTAAATGTGTATTGCATTGTAATATTATTAAGATGTGCTGCTAAAGTTATTAAAATATCTAACGCTTAGTAACACGTTTGAGTTTTTCTTTAATTTATCTTGATATCGTTTTTTTAGTACACTGGGCTCTACAGTACGTTTCTTTATAGAAAAAGGACCATCGAAATCGGTCGGAGTGCTATTGAGTTCTTCGTACATTTGTCGCGCACATACTTATTACAAATTTAAACTATATTATTTTCTCATAGATGGCATTATCAGAACTGGACTGAAAGCAATAGCTTATTTGAAATAAAAAAAGTCATCAAAATCGGTTCACCTAATCAAAAATTCTGAAGTAACAAATATAAAAAATACTGTCGAATTGAGAACCTCCTCCTTTCACATATGTCGGTTAAAAAAATAATATTTAGTTCAAAGCGGCAAAAATTTTAATATAACAATATGTAATTTTATATAATAGAAATTTTAATAAAGTACACTTCAAATATCAACTCGACGCCTACTTTATTAAAATTGCCTTTAAACAATGTGCACATTGGTATGTTTTAGTGTCGTGCAAATATTTATGATTTTAATTAACAAATAAAACTATAATATATCTAGTTTTCATTCTTTTTGACCGAAAAATCGCGAAATAGTGTTTTACATAACAACAAAATCAAATATCACTCAGAAGAGTAGACAGTAGATAATATACCGAGTCTCTGCTCACAATTTCATTTGCGTGGATCGTATGATGTAAAAATTAAAATTTATTTTTTTCCCATTCCCTAAGGAATATTAAGAAATTCTGTAATTTCATTTGAAACACACTGTCAGTTACCTATATGGCAAGTTTCAGTTTTATGACGACCGCCAGTTATTTACTATAAAAGTAAGAGTTTTATACATATACCTAGTTGGTTAGAAAAGGTATACTCAAAACTAATGCAGAGAGAATCATTTTTAATCTCTCTGCCACAATATAAAAAAATCTCTGCTTGCCCGAAATTTTATACTTAAACTTTTTTACTAATAGTGTTAAGTTGAAGAATTTATTTGTCTGTTTGAACGCGCTAACCTCAGAAGCTAGTATCTAATGTTGCAAAAAATGGAATATATATATATATATATATATAGGAAAGCTCTCAGAAACCTATGTTTCTGAGAGCTTTCCTTGCGTGCTCTGCATAAACGACGAATAAACGACGAAACTTACGCAAAAATTATGCATAACAGAGTTGTTTTTTAAAAGTTCTAATAAAAGTCTGCAACAGCATATCTCTAATTTTAAAGGTTGACTATCAATAATCTTTTTTATCATAATGAAATGAATTCTAAAGTAAGAAATATCAGGTATAGGTATAATTCTTATCAGGTAATAGTTATTTATCAGAGGCACCTAATTTTCAACAAAACTGGCATTAACAGCATTTGATAATAGCGAATATTTCAAAAGTTACCAAATACCACGCGCGCATTCATGTGGGCGGGAGCGAGAGGAATATGATCAGCAAAACTGTTTTTTAAATGCGTTTTTTCAATATTTTATCGTACATTAATAGGTACTATTTAAAGTAATAATCAGCTTCACGCTGTATCCCGCATACAGCAGGGTAGGCAGGGGGAACCTAGTGTTAAGACACTCCGTTCCCCACTTTCTGCCGAATTCTGGAGGCATTGCGTGTTGAGTGGCAGAAGACAAAGCCACGATTAACCTCAACACCAGAGCGAAGAAATGGAAATATAAATTTAAGTAAATATTTCACCTCCTCGAGAGGGGATCGAACCCACAACCAATTGGCTTTACACTCACACTTCGTGCCGCTGCGCCACGACTGGCCTCAAAAATTAATAATTTTATTTTTGTTAATTTTTTTTTTGTATTGTATTTTTCTGTTGGGTATTTATAGCTTATTCTTCTTATAATATAAGTACTTGTCTATGTATATAATTTGATTTTGTAGCATTTTTCTACAGAATTTTATTTTCTTTATTTCTTTATTTTTATAGCTTAAGATAGTACATAATCTGATTTTGTATATTTTTTTATTGGATTTTCTTTTTCTTATTTCCATGACTTTATTTTTTTCCTATAGTGTAATATAGTTACTTATGTTAGCATAAGTTTCTTATAATGTAGTAATAGGTGTCACTGTAATTACAAGTACGTCATTTGATATTGTTTCCATTATCGATTGTATTAAGTGGCGGTAGTGTGCTGCGTCTTTTCCGGTGGATTTCCAATATAAGCACAAACGACACGGCACTCGTGTTCATTACGTTCTAAGATATTGTCAAGACAACTTGTCATTACAATTCATATTTCAATATTGTGACTACGAGAGTATATGTGTATATAACAAGTGTAAATAAATTTATTGTAAAAGCTGGATTTCGTGTCTGATTTGTTGGTTCGCCTAACAGTTCAGAAGCGGGATTACGAAAGGATATACAAAATTTCCTGCCACGCTCATAAAGTGTAAGTAGACCATATATATATTCTTTTTTTTTTCTTTTCTCTCATTTTTCTTACTCCTTAAAGATTAGCTGAATAATTTGTATGTAAATTGAGTTCTCTATCATTTTTAATTTTTCTATTCTGAATATAAGCAGAGTGTTGCGATTCTAATTATAGTTTTTAGTTACTCTTATTTCTTTTACATCAAACGAACAACAAACGGATAAATGAAAGATCTTCATTGGAAATTTAATAAATAGTTTTAACAGTTAAAGTTTACAGATGACGATACATAGAAATCTTGTACTTCGAACTTTTCGTTGTGTGGTGATTGATAACCTTTATAACAGCCAGAGTGGTTTTTTTTTTATGAAGGGAATTATTGGATAAATTTGGAAGGTTGGATAATTTGAGAATACATTGGATGATGTGCATACCTAAATATTTTCCATTTTATAGAACTTACGTAACGTTTCAGTTTTGAGGGTAGTTGATAAATTTAGAATTTGAGATTGTTTAAGATATACTTTAAAAGAAGTATACAATTGCTTATAGCATCTACGTTGGTAGACGTGATCGATAGGATATTAGTTCTTCCAATAGAGTATTTACTTATACGGGTGATAATTTAAAGATATTTGACACCATGATATTTCACACGTTTAAAGATATATGACATTCATTGGTCATGAATAATTTCAGTTATCAAGATTTTCTGGAATACTTATTTTGAAATATTTATAATGGGTATATTCAAATTTATTTATTACATATCTGGAATATTTCTTTCGTTGTTTTTGTCATTCTTTGGAAAGCTTTTACATCGTGTAGAGGATATTGTATTTCGCTATCTATTGGTTGACTATAAATGATATTAGAATTGTTTTTGTGATGACAATAATATTAGTGAAGTAACTATTTTGTTGTCTTAAAAACGTCAATATGATTGTTTTTTCATCATGCGGAATTGTTCTACATATATTCTTTATGTGTAGTATGTTTAGAATTGATGAATTATCTGAATTGAAATTTGTAAATATTTTCATTGGTTTTTACTTCCGGCTTTGTCACTTTATTGAGAACTGTCGTCTTGTCGTTTCCTATTTCTGTAAGAGTTATAAAGCTATTCTCGTAATGTAATAGTCTCTTTTTGAATGTATTATTTTTGAATTAGATTGTTTTATGGTATACGAATTTGTTAACATGTATAATAGACACAAACATAGAAAATATATTCGTAATAGCTATGGGATCTAATATTCCAATGAAATTAAAGTACATGTGTTATCTCAATTTATTAGTATCTCATCTTATTTGTGTTATGACATATGGTAAAAATTGATTTGATAATTATTCCTGGTTTTGGATAATTATTGTTAATGTAGATATTACAGTGTAATTCTCTTTATCCCGTGAGGACCAGCCAGCTTAGGGAACTTTGGTGGCATTCATTATTTGTTCAATTGACTTTCTTTTCCGTTGGCTATTTGTTTGTTGTTAACATGATGTCAAAGTATTGGCCCTGTTTCACGTAATTGTAGACAAATCTAGATTTTATTTGTTTATTGGTCCATTATTGTCGATTGAGTGTTTTGATTTGTAATTTTCTCTGGAACGTTAATATTCTTGGTTATTATTACTTTATAACGATTAAAAGTTGTGTAATTGTAAAGATAAAATATCATTTATGTGCATTTATGGCCAGATTATACAGTGTCGGTTAATTTATAATTTTTTATGAATTTCGAATGTCAAAGTTATTTGAATAGATTTTCAAATTCATAAATTTGAAGAAATTTTATGTTATGTAATTAGGTTGATAAAAAAAAGTTATTATGATGTGTGCAAGTCTAAGCTTATATTGTTTGAGTTTCAGGAACATGGAAAATAATATTGCCCGAGGATAGGGCTTGAGATTGAATGATGCCCGAGGATAGGGCTTGAGATTGAATGATGCCCGAGGATAGGGCTTGAGATTGAATGATGCCCGAGAATAGA
>JAJHJA010000843.1:0-143216 GCA_021202915.1 Heliconius himera
TTTACGCAGATATCGCCATTATTTTATACCCCATAGCGAGTTTATTTTTCCAAATGAAAATATCCAAATCATTTTAAACCTTACTTTAATAAAAATAAGATTTTTTCAAGAATTTTTGCGTTTCTTCGTAGCTTTTTTATCGCACAGTTAAGTTTGTAAATTGCCTAAAACTATGGAAATATAACGGCAGGAAGTTGCTTACGAATGTCTTATAAAGTGAAGCAAGGAATATATCCAATGAATTTTAATATATACGGGTACTTTGGACTTTTGTGGCCATTTCCTTTGTTTAGTACTATACTTTAAAATTTGGATTCCGTGTAATATACGTACCTACATTTGAATGATGTTTCGTTTATGTTTATTATTGTATTGTTTCTTGATTATTTACAAAAATAGAGATAGATCACGGGACTCTTCACTTTTTGTCTCTATATTCTTTGAATTTTATTTATATTGAGGCCGACGTAGCGCAATAGGATATATAATGACTGTATATTCCACGGTAGTTGGTTCGATTATGTATGTATATATTATGTTGTATTTAATTTTACCACCGCTCTTAACGCATTGTCTCGAAAACTCTCCACAAAATCTTGATTTGGTCTAAAAAATCTTTATATAGAGATGAGAACAGGATATATTCTTCTCTGAGCATCAAAGCGTCGAATGGAGAACGGAGTGTTTTGAAAGTAGATTCTCTCTACCTACAGTCACACTTCATGCTGCTGCGCCGCAACTGGTCTCAGACTGGATTCCTATCCTGGCCTGACTGAATTCCTTAATAATGTAAATAAACTTATATTTCATTATTTATATTATAATTACTTGAGTGACTGGCAGTCAAAGCACAGACCAAACCTCTAGACTTATAAAGTTAAAATTATAAAGTAGGATACGGAAAGCACTAAGAGAGGATTTGTCGAAATTCCTATGGAAATCGCATTTATTAGGCTGTACTGTGACTGTGTAATAAAATGGAAAAATCAGTATTTGAAGGCTCTTAGGTGACAATTTATATATACAAGCTAGTGAGATGATGGAGCCCAAGACTTCAGGTCCTGGTATTGGAATACTTTAGAAGTTACTAGTAAACCAAATGAGACTCTTACAATTTATGGCTCTGAGCTCATTCTATAAGACTTGTGTCGCTTGGTGCAAAAAAGTGTATTTGAGTTCTTTTTTAACACTATATATTTTCGTTTTAAAGTCGACGCAAACAAAATTGCGGCTAATAACTACCTTTATGTAGATACAAGAGCGCACTTTAGTAAATATTATTTGACTAGTATAAAGTGGAAGTGGTATCAGGGGCCGCTTAAAGGAAGTAACCACGTGTCCACGACGGTGTCAGCTTACCTTTGCTTTGTTCTCTTTGATTTTTAAAAAAAATAAAATAAAATAAAATATTGAACTCTGTCATGGTCTAGTTTGATTGTGTACGCGGTTGTTATGAATCCGATTGCTCATTCATTGCTATCAAGATTTTTTTTTGGCTTCCCGCTGTATCCCAACTAATCCAACTGATCCAACGACTAATCCAACTCAGCGCTTTGCCTTATTACCTTAGAATTGATTATATTAAATGTTTCAATTTCTCAAGAGAGTCGAACATCAAATCCACTACCTATTGCGTTTACAGCCGTGCGGCTTTGCTTTGCATTGGGGTCCCCAAGAAAAACAATTAGTTTTTTTAATAATAAAAAAAAATAATAACGTCACATTAAAGTGCTAAACTAACATTCAATGGGATAATACACTACACTACTACGGCGTCTTGGTAACTAGAGCATGCCAACCATAAGAAATATCTATGAAAATAGAAATAAAAGGAACAGATGCCCAAAGTCATTTCCCTCTTACAGTTAAATTTAAACGTATCGCGAAACAATGCACTCGTGATTTATGTAAATATTTTCTATACACCAATACCAAAGTGTGTAATCTAATAACAAAATATTTTAAGCTATTCTATGCTTTATATGCACGAAATAAATATTATATTTCTTTGCATATGTTTCTTATATGCGTTGTACTAAACGGAAGGTGAAGGTGATATCCGCCATTAGTCTAACTTCAGCACTGATGTTTGTTTTTCTTAATAATGGGACTTTTTGAAAAATGGTGGTAGGTTAGGGTCAAAACCACATAATGAAAGATTTAGTTTCTTAATTAGATTCTTGCTTTATATTTTGTTTTTATATTTTATTTTATTATTATAAATATCTTTATTTTTACTTGGTCAAATGAAAATATTACAGCAGGGTAGGCAGACGGAATCTAGTGTTAAGACGCTTGCGTATTGAGTAGCGGAACTAAACGCCGAGCTTTGCCTTGTTATTCAGAGCGATGAAATGAAAATGTTGATAAATAATAATTAATTTCCCATAGTAAACCCACAACACACACGCTTGTGGCACTGCGCCACGACAGCTTAATACTAACGTTACATCGAAACGAATAAAGATATGTAATATACCTGTCTATAGCGTTGTTCTAATAGAATATACAGTAGTTTCTGAGATTAGCGCACTCAATCATGTCCGATTATATATAAATGTAGATAAAATAAGATGTGGAGTCAAGAACATTGTGCCTTATAACTTTCTTACCTAATATAAAAAAACTAGAAATAATTGTTCTTCGAAGACTACTTTTTTATGATTACAGCGAGCGACGTGTAGGTGAGTTGTCGAGCGAAGCAAGCAGAAGGCAAAGCTCCTGTTATTGTTTTGAAATAAAACTAAGTATAACCTATACTTACTACTTATATTTCCATTTCTTCGCTCTGGCGTCGAGGTTAAGCGCGGCGTTGAGTTCTGCCACTCAACACGCAATGCCTCCAGAATTCGGCAGAAAGTGGAGAACGGAGTGTCTTAATACTAGGTTCCCTCTGCCTACCCTGCTGTGTGCGGGATACAGCGTGAAACTAATTTAATTTTTAATTTAATCTATACTTACTGTTTATTTAAGCCAGTCGTGGCGCAGGGACACAAAGTGTGACTGTAAAATCTAGTGGTTGTGGGTTCGATCTCCATTCGAGGAGATGAAATATTTATTTACATTTATATTTGCATTTCTGCGCTCTGGTGTCCAGGCAAAGCGCGGCGTTGAGTTCCGCCACTAAACACGCAATGCCTCCAGAACTCGGCAGAAAGTGGGGAACGGAGTGTCTTAACTCTGGGTTCCCTCTGCCTATCCTGCTGTGTGCGGTATACAGCGTGAAACTATTTTATTTTTATTAACTGTCCGGGATGGTTGCTGGTACAGTTTTACTTGAAAAAGTGTTATTTCTTAGTAAGTTAAGTTATCTAGTTATATACATCATACGTGCTGTCTAGAAATTGAGGTAAACATTTTTTAAATAGTGATAAATTTAATCACTTAAAGAATCTGCATTAAATTGATCGAATTTAAAATCAGACATACATAATAGAGTTAATATGGTGAAATTTCCGACAATTTTTTGAGATATTGCACATTGAGTGGCGGAACTTAACGCCGAGATTTGTCATGTACCCTAGAGACTTAATAGGAAATAATTATACCTTTGACTGCGAACCCATAGCCATCGCTTTTACAGACTATCAACTTATTAGATGAAATTTATATATAATGAGAATTTATATACAAAGATATTTAATATCATATGATACGGTAATACGAAGACATTGAAAACACCGACCAGCTTGCGGTTAACCCCGCATAAGGCAAAGACAAGAAGCGCCTAAGAGGATCGCCTTTCACCTTTTATTCTATTGTGAACTCTATTGGGGCTAGAGTGACCATTTGTTTATTTATGATATTTTTTCAGTACTTAGAAGCTAAATTCAAGTAATTTAAGTATAATACGATGTTATGAAGTATAAGTTGATGTATATAACGAAATAAGTAAAATAATACACGCTTCAGTTATTAAGCTACATTAAAAACATTTACATTTGAAATCAGCTTCACACTGTATCCCACACACATCAGGATAGGCAGAGGGAACCTAGTGTTAAGACACTCTGTTCTCCATTTTCCGAAATCTGGAGTCATTGCGTGTTAAAATACAATTTTACAGGATAGGACACACAACCAGACGCGTTTACAGGGACACTTTCTGCCCTTGCGCCACGAGTGTCCTCCACATGGACATTTATTTTAACCAACACATAAAATTAAGTTCAATTTAAAAAAACGGGAAGTATTTCATACAACAGGTCAAGGCAAAAGTATTTTCGTATTTTGAATATATTATTAGTAATCAAACCTCTTTGGCTGTACTGAATGTAACTGGCTGGTTTTAATACCATTAAATGTGACATTCTGAAGATGCAATAAATTGAAAAAAAATAGTTCCCGTCATTTTAATATTTAAAATAATTTATGTTTCCCTTTATTTAAATTTTACCCACAACCACTATGTAAAACTTAGCATTTCGTAAATACTAATATAATAATGATGGTAGCATTATGAATAAATAATTTGAAAACATATTAGCGCCTGGCTGTAAGTGCGACGGTAGTGGGTTAGTTTCCCACTCGCAAGAATATTTTATTTTTTAATAATCTCGCACTGATAACAAGACAAAGCGTGGCGTAGAGCTCCGCCATGTACAGTAAAATTTAACTTTACCCTCCCTCAGCTTACCCTGCTATATGCAAGATACAGGGTGAAACTAAAACAATTGAAATTTAAAAAACTCGAAATTAAAAAATTATAGTCACCCTACCAAGAAGCCTGCAAGTAAACGGAAGTCTCGACCAATGACGGAAAACGAAATTGCTACTTTTCCTATTGCTGCCCACATACTGTTTGTATGGATTCCTCAAATTAGGCAGACGTAATCGTGCTTAATATTTACTAATTTAATAAATATATAAATATATATAATCTTGACCTCTTTGACTTTGTGACAGTATATTTTACCAAAATCAAATCAAATCAGCTTCACGCTGTATCCCGCACACGACAGGGTAGGCAGAGGGAACCTAGTGTTAAGACAGTGAAAGTGTTCCCCACTTTAGGCCGAGTTCTGGGGGCATTGCGTGTTGAGTGGCGGAACTCAACGCCGCGCTGCCTCGACACCACAGCGAAGAAATGAAAATTTAAATGTAAATAAATATATCATCTCCTCGAGTGGGGATCGAACCCACAACCAGTCGGTTTTGCAGTCACACTTTGTGCCCCTGCGCCACGACTAGCCTATATTTTACCATAAAGATAAATATCTCTGATGCTTAATGCTCAATGCCTCTGATTTCTGCCGGAGAGCTTTGACACTAGTTGTACTAGTGAAGCTAATTTTTTTATTTGTTTGATTAGAACTGCTATAATGTAAATACCTATTTTATAAAATGCAGATGCAATGTACCTGTAGTCTGTACATGATTAATGAGTACTTGAATATCTGGATAATACTTATAAGTTTTTTTTTATTGCGGTAAGTCGTGGCGCAGTGGCACAAAGTGTGACTGCAAAACCGACTGGTTGTGGGTTCGATCCCCACTCGAGGAGATGAAATATTTATTTAAATTTATATTTCCATATCTTCGCTCTGGTGTAGAGGCCAAGCGCGGCGTTGATTTCTGCCACTCTACATGCAATGCCTCCGCAAATTCCGCAGAAAGTGAGGAACGGAGTGTCTTAACACTAGGTTCCCTCTGCCTACCCTGCTGTGTGCGGGAACAGCGTGAAGCTGTTTTTTTCATTAAAGGCTGTCGTAGTGCATCAGCTCAGCCTATAAACGAGGACAGTCGTGGCGCACAAGTGATTGTAAACGCAGGTTGTGGGTTCGATTCCCACTCGAGGAAATGAAATGTATCTAGGCAAAGCGCATCGTTGAGTTTCCCCACTCACTCACTCGAGAGTTTAAGTGTCTTAGGATTAGTTACCTTAACACTAGGTTCAGAGGCACTGCTGTATGCGGAATATAGCTATGAAAGACATACATTTTGAGTGATTTATAAAGTAAATATGACATATTTCGTAAAAAAAATGAAAACAAAATTTGTAATTGTACAACATAAGAAATTTATACTATTATATTTCCAACTTAACAGCAGGACTTCCTGTGACACGCGCGCGGTTTAACTACACAATGATACAAATACCTTAAAAAAAAACCAACAAATATATTATCTATATACAAAAAAAAACCGCAAAAGCGCCGCAAATTGTCCCATAATGTCTGTACATTTGTCCAACGCAGTGGGTGGACAAAAATCAAATGCAGCTGTCAATTTCTATAGAGATGTCATATTAGCAAACTTTATTAGGCAGGTAATTTTTTCTTATTTTCATTGAAATAAGGTTGAAAATGATTATTTTAGTAGAACTTAAACTTTGTCTTGTGATAGGACAGTGGTCAGACAGCGTTTGTGTTGTAAAATTAGCTGTTAATTTTATGGATATTAAGTATGTAATTGTTGTGGTAAAAATGTATGTGGGTGACGCCTCAGTTGGAAGTGATCATAAAATAATTTAGTTATTTTTTTTCTCATGTTATTTATTGTACTAACTAATGTATTGTGATACGTTGTAATGGTCAGTCTTCGGTAATGGCGTTTGATAACTTCCGGTACACCCTGTATAAATGCGTAACGAAATAGTATTTGTAATTGAATATTTGTTTTTTTTTCGGTTACATTTATACTTATACAGTTATCTTTTGTTTAAAGAAGGCAAAATGTTTAAATAAGATTAAAATCTATCTCTACATTTAGGTAGAGATTATTATTTATCTCTAGAGATAAATTTTAGTTTGTTTAAAAAATGAGTGGCATTACTTGGCATCAAAAAATAGTATTAACCTTACTGTTAAAAGTTTGAGAATCAATAACAATTAGCCGTTAGTTCAATCGATTCTATCTTATTTTAGATATAGAAAAAACTTGAAATCTTTAGAATGCAAAATTTTTCGTAATATTTTTTACATTGTTACAGTATTGCTCTACATATATTAGGAAAGAAAAACGACTCGTTATCGAAAACATTCCAGCTACATTTAAATTATTAAACATTTTCTAATAAATATATATTTTATTTTTTATTTACATATATTTAAATTTTAAATTAAAACCTCAAACAGAAGTCCAGGTGCTATAAATCATATCGTGTCTACGTAACATCCCGCCAAATTAATTTTATTCCAGCTTCCTTCAAAGTTTTGTCAAACTAATGTGTATAGTTTAACTAGTTTCAACCTTATTGGAATAGTAATAAAGTGTGTAATTAAGTGCTTAGATTATTGATCAATTGATTGCCTTTGTTAGTGAGCAACTTAATATTAATTTTAATAATAATTTATGAAAGTAAAATTATTAGTTTTATATTTAATACTATAGTATACTATAGTATAGTATACTATAGTATTTTGTGGATTGCTGTCTGTCCCTGAGTGCAAGTCAAGACAGCCAACAGTCTCCAAAAATACCTTCCTCACATAAAATAGCACATTTACCATTTATGCAGAGCATTGCATTTTAGTAAAAAAATAAAAAAACAGAGTGTCTTGACATTATGCATTCTGTGTATACCTACTCTGCTCTGCAATGTAAAAAGTCGAGATTAAAAAGTTAAAGTTAAGGAATATCGATCCAGCTCCTTTTTAACCGACTTCTGTAAAAGGTTCACAATTCGTCTGTTTTTTTTGTAAATGAAGAAATTATAAAATAAACTAAACCATTATAAAATAAACCTTTATAAAATAAAGTGATACACTTTCTTCAAACAAAAAAAACACTATCAATCGTAGACTGACGTTTAATATATGATTTTGTAGGTTTACACCTACATGTTCTACAATTCTCGTAGTAGACGAAGAAACCAAAATGACATAATATTCTGTTTTTTCTTCATCATTTATTCCTTATATTAACTAATAAAATAAATTAATTTGAGGCCACTCGTGGCGCAGGGGCACAAGCGTATGAATGTAAACGCGACAGGTTACGGGTTCGATTCCTACTCGAGGTAATGAAATATTTAGTATTTGCATTTTTTTAACTCTGGTGTCGAGGTAAAAGGCGGTATTTAGTTTCTGTTAATTGCACAGAAAAAAGACCTACCCTACCCTACCCTGTGGGATATAAGGTGAAGCTGAGAAAAACCATTACTCTCTCAAATGGGAATCGAATCAACAACAAATCACGCTTACTATCGAAAACAGCCCCTAATGCGCTTCTAATTTAACTTCAATAAAACTGTAAGTAAAGTAAGTCAAACTCCCACACTGACATCAGCTAGAGTCGCCACCTGCACAAATCAGATATGTAATTAGCCAGTTGACATTAAATCAAAGCAGGGGTGCCACAGTCCGCGTCCGTGGGAACGCGGCGTTGGGACAGGTGTCTAAACGTTTGCGGAAACCGCTGTGATGATTTATTTTTAAAATATTAGTAAGTTCTCGTCCCTGAAACATAGATAGATAAAGATAAATAGAGAAAACAGACACTCGTTCCCATTTTCCGAAGAGTTCTGGAGGCATTGCATCTTCAGTGTAGGAATTCAAGGCCGCGCTATGCCTCGACACCAGAACGAAAAAAATTGAATATTATATAATATAGTCACAATAGTAACAGTCTTAACAATAAACTATGACTAAACTATATATATGATATGACTATGACCACTTCGGTTATACCCTCCACATCCTGATCCATCTTCCGATAGGCACTTAGAATATATAAATTGTTAAATTGTAATAGATATTAAGTTAATAGATAATAAGTGAAATATTTACAAAAAAAAGGCAATCTAAAAATACCTGGACTTTCTTAGGAATTACATATTTAGATAATTATCTCTAGTTATAAGCCTTATTTAAGCAGCAGATAAATATAAAATTGATGATTAGCTAATAATAATGAAAAAGTTTAAAAAAAGTACGGACTACGTGTCTGTAGTGCTTAGTTAAAATTATAATAAAAAAAAAAACAATAAACAATTGCCGTTTCTCCATTCTGGCAAGACAAAATGCGGACTACCGTTTTAAAATTAACAAAGATTAGAACTAGAAGAATTATTTAAGTATCATAAATTAGTACATCAACGTTACGTTCGTTTTCAAATCTAATAAGAAATTCAGTTTCTCACTAGGAATAGAGAAACAAAAACAGTTATTTCCTGGTTGAAATGGACTATATTGACAGAAACGACACGGTTCCCACGGGGTCACGTTGTACCCCTATACAGCGTGTTCATAATTATGTAAGTCATCTTACATAGGAGTTGTTAATTATATAAAATTATTGTTTTACTTAACTACTAAAATAATGTTATTCATATAAGATTATAAAAGAGTGAGGTCTGATTTTTTTTTCTTTAATACTTATTTCTTATTAAAAGTGACGCCAGTCGTAGCGCCGCGGTACAAAGTGTGACTGTAGAACCAACTGGTTGTGGGTTCGACCCCCACACGAGGATATGAAATATTTACTTAAATTTATATATCCATTTCTTCGCCCTGGTGTCGAGGCAAAGCGCGGCGTTGAGCTCTGCCACTCAACACGCACTCATACCTCCAGACTTCGACAGAAAGTGGGGAACGGAATGTCTTACACTAAGTTCACTCTGCCTACCCTGCTGTGTGCAGGATACAGCGTGAATCTGATTTGATTCTTATTAAAAGTAAAGATTTAAAAGGACTATTTATTAAAATTTATATTTATTATAGAAATAAACTTAAAATATAAATTCTACTTAAAACAACACTTGCTAATTATTTACCTATTTAGGTGAGTATTTAAGAAATAATTTATTTTATAAAATATTTATTAAGTTAAATTCGATTAAAATATTTAAATCAGCCTGTAGTTAAAACAAAAATATTTGAAGATCGTGAATTGAGACGCGAAACACAGGTGGTTCCGCCCCACGGGATTCCGCGCTTTTTGTACGAATTCCAGACGCCGCCGGAGCGTTTGACGACTTCCTACACTTTAATACGCTGTTGCTTACTACAAACGAACGATCTATGAAAATTTAAAGTAACATAAATAACTCCATACAAATGAAATTATATCGATTTTATAAAAACACAAAAACACTAAACCAAAAAAAAGCAAACTTCCGAATTCGGATTTTTCGCTAATTACAATTCTCGGTCTTTTAAAATTTTATATAACTAGATGGCTTTACAGAGATACAGAGCTTGGCAGAGGGCTTTATCTTCTTGTTAGAAATAAAAATAAATAATTGCCCCAAACTGAAATCGAATCCACGACCGTCGCATTTACAGCTAATTACCCGACGGTCTCTCTTTGTAAGGATATGTTATTAAAAAAACATTAAGAAACACCCAAACAACATTTTCAAAACAAAACATCTAAACACAACAACATTTTCGACAACAATAGATAGCGCTCATCATAGGAACGGCACTCGAAAAATCATTTAACCACTTACAAAGCCTCACAAAATAAATCGAGTAACACGCTTACACTTAAATCTTCCGCGTAAACATTTTAACCACTGATCGAAAACGAACGGGGTGGAATAAGTATAGCAAAAGCCCAATATTATACCCCTGTCCAGGGTAACTTGAGCTGGCGAACGCTATGAGCTTTCCTGGCGAGTTCGTGTAATGATTGCAGGGGGGGAAGGGAGGTGGGCCAAGTTATGTGGTCGGGGATTTGTGAGTCGTCAAGAGGCAGAAAATCGCATCAAATGTGATAGCTCGTAAGAGATTTCGGGCGTGATTTTTTTTTGGGGTTTGCATTGGTCTGACTTACATTACTGAACATTCATTCCAGTGGTGAATAGTTTTATATAGAACTAGAGGAGCCTGCACGGCTTTGCCCGCTTATTTTATGTGATTTTAGTGTAATTGGTTATACATAAATAAATCGTAATTTTAATCTTTTGAAATTTCATTTGATTTTCTTGCGTCTAAAATCCCGCGGGAATTCTAGGATGAAAATCACTTCAGCTATTGTGGAATGTATCTAGCCCGGACATAAAGAAATAGACAGACAGATAGACAGAGAAAAAAAATATAAAAAGTTTGCTTGTGTTTTAGTATCATGTAAATAACCATATGCACTTAAAAACATATTACACATATATTGAAATCACAGTACAGACTATCGCTTTATTATATTAGTATAGATATATGAGAAGATTCTGTTATCTTAACTATTTTGTACGTAAAGACTATTTTGTACGTCATACCCAATCATCATAAGAACTTATTTTATAGATTTTTTTTATAAAAAAGTAATAACATTTTCATTCTTTATGTTTACCTGAATCAATCGAACTATGCAAATAAGTAACAATTAATATATATTAAAAATAAATTAAAGCCAGGCCAGTCGTGGCGCAGAGGCAGAAAGTGGCCAGATCGAGGTTCGATCCTCACTAAAAGAATTGAAATATTTATTTAAATTTATATTTTCATTTCTTCGCTCTGGTGTTGAGGCAAGGCGCAGCGTTGAGTTTCGCCACTCAACACGCCATGACTACAGAATTCGGCGGAAAGTGGGGAACGGAGTATCTTAACACTAGGCTCCCTCTGTGTGCGGGATATAGCGTGAAGTTGTTTTTTTTAGTTAGAAAGCGAGAATGGAGCGCCAATATGAGGATGGAGAAAGAGGAACGTAAAAGTATGAGGGCCCTCCTGATGCTTTCACACTCTTCTTTCTTTTGCTTGACTCTCCACTGTCATTATCGATAAATATTGTTCTCGAAACTTAACTTCAAAACAACCTCTGTCTACCTTACTGCATTCGGGATACAGCGTGAAGCCGAAAAAAGCATATTACAGGATCTATTTGTTGTTTTGACTTTCTTCTCAGATCCCGGACTGATCCCGGATGCTTCGGACCTGAAAAGAATCTTAAAGAAATAACTTTAGTTAAGTGATGGTAAAATATTTGACATTCAAAAAATGATATTATTCCTTATTTTCAATAAAACCTATATAACATTGATTTCTGATTTTATTATAAAACAATTTTCTCATCAATAGCTACAGCCAAAGGGCTGTCTGTTTGTTTGCACTAATCAATCTCGTAAACTAGCAGCGAGTACCCGCAATTAATATAACCGTGTACACACGTCGCGTTCAATTAGGATGCTTACAGTGAATGGGGGATACGGGAAGTAGGAACTTTGTGATTTCTAGGTGATTAGATCATTTAATCATATTTTTTGGGAGGAATCTAATGTCGCAGGGGCACAACCGTGTGACAGTAAAATCGAGTGGTGTGGGTTCGATCCCCACTCGAGGAAGTGAAATATTTTTACATCTATATTTTTATTTCTTCGCTCTGGTGTCGAGGCAAAGCGAGGCGTTGAGCCACTCAACACGCAATGCTGATAAGGTTACAGCGGATACAGCGTTGTACCCCGCATATTTTTTTTCTAAAATATTCCTAACCTTGATTGTTAAAGAAAGAGATTTATTTTCATAATATAGATATTCTTGGATATTTCTAGAATCTCCCCTTATCTATTATAACATCTAATACCTAAGTATTTTAATTCCTTTTACTTATAATATAGGCATTATTCTGATTAGTATTCAAATTCTAACAAACCTATTTGAATTTTAAACTTGTTTTATTTGTTATACAATACCAAAAGTGAAACTTTATAAATATGTTTATATATATAATATTTTATATTTTCTTAAGCTTCATGCTGTATCTCGCACACAGTAGGGTAGAAAGAGGGAACCTAGTGTTAAGACACACCGTTCCCCATATTCCGCCGAGTTCTGGAGGCATTGCGTGTTGAGTGGCGGAACTCAACGGCGCGCTTTTGCCTCGACACCAGAGCGAAGAAATGAAAATATAAATGTAAATAAATATTTCATCTCCTCGAGTGGAGATCGAACCCACAACCAGTCGATTTTACAGTCACACTTTGTGCTCCTGCGCCACGACTGGCCTCAAATATATTTATTTTTAAATATAGCCCCAAGTCCATACAGTATGTAGCGGCGAGGTTAGATTTGGTGGGCTGTCAGCCAGTTGGGCGAGGTCTACGCTACTATCATAGTAATTAACTATTACAGTATAGTGTTTAATTCATTATTATAGTATGTATTTGTAGGGGAAATGTAATATTAATTGAATATACAAATATCAAATATGGATATAAGTAAATCTATGAGGCGCGAACAAGTTGTGGGTTCAATTCCCACTTGAGGAAATGTAATATTTAATATTTTAGTATTTCGCTATGGTGTCGAGGCAAAGTGCGGCGTTAAACTCCACTACTCAACACGCAATGACTCCAGAATTCGGCAGTCTCCTTCTGCCTGCTCTGCAACTCATTCCGCTACGTGTCTTCACAATAAAAATAATCTAATTTGAAGAAAGAAGAAGAAGTTGCAATGAAAGGAAAAAAAAACATATAAATTGCACCAAATTAACCATAAATTAATTTGATTGCTATTTTAAGCAATATTCAAAGCAATATTCGAGACATAGCGGATTGCAAACGAAAATAAAAATAAAAATTTCTCAATCTGGAACAGAACCCGCAACCATCGCGTTCACAGTAACGACAACCTCTACAGTTATATTCTTTTTAATAAAAATATCTACTCAGAGGTGCTTTACGTATATGCAATATTGCCGTAAACACAACGTTCGCGTTTCATTGGTATACATTCATAATTTTTAATTCAGATGTTTGGAACGGCTTTGCGGTGAGATCAAAGAGGTCTTTCAGCCTCTAATGAGGGTAGAGGGTCTTGTTTAGCCCTTGTTTGATGTACAGGATTGTATGTACCCATACACTCATATACTTACCCATACACTCATATATAGTGGGTTTTTTTGTAATTACGCTGTATGAAATGATGTGGAAGTACTTTGGGTAAATATGTGTTTCGAATGTATGTATGTATGTAGAGATGTTTTTTGTATGGAGTTGTGTTTATTTTAGTATTTATGTTTGTTGTTTTGTAATGGATGTTAGGATTTTTTAAAAATTTCACTCTGTATCCTGCATATATTAGATTAGGCACAGGAAACCTTACATTAGGGCACTCCAATTTCCACGAACCGCCCAACATTCGAAACGTTGTGTATTGAGTAGCGGAACTTAACGCAGCTCTTTGTTGAAGAATAAGAGCGAGAAAATGTAAATAAATCGCCGAGTGGAAATAGAACTCCAACCGTCGTGTTTAAATTCAGACATTATATCGCTGCGCTACGACGGCCTCAGTTAAGAGTTATATTTCCTGTATCATGACAAGCATCTTGAGCATTGAGTACAAGGGAGTTAGTTCGTTCTAATTAGAAAACCAAAAAAAAACTTCCAACTTATGTTGTTTTTGAAGCTATTTTTCTTATTGTATTTTTCTTATTGTATATAATTACATATATTTCAAATAAGATTTCATTTATAGCAAAAAAACAAAAAAAGAAACGTCGTGGCGCAGGGGCACAAAGTGTGACTGTAAACGCGACTGATCGTGGGATCGATCCCCACTCGAGGAAATGAAATATTTATTTAAATTTATATTTCCATTTCTTCGCTCTGGTGTCTGTTCCGCCACTAAACACGCAATTCCTCCAGAACTTGGCGGAAAGTGAGAAACGGAGTGTCTTAACACTAGGTTCCCTCTGCCTACTCTACTGTAAGCGTGATTTTCTTGTAAATTTCACATTAGTATCTACGGTAATTTCCAGTTATTTTTTACATACTAGACTAAGGTAAATATTTTCATAGAAAACCTGCACGGAGGTGCAGCTGGATGCACGCCGAGGTGTAAAGTAAAGCCTTCAAGGCGTCTCGTCTTGAGAGTTTTAGTCTTCTTACAGATAGCGTTGGAAAAATGCAACTGTAACTTAGTACCTACGTATATAACAATTTCGCCACAATTTCAACTAGAAATATATGGTAAATCAAAATAAAAAAACAGAAAATTATTTTTTTATAATAATTGTTAGCGTACTCGTGTAAAAGAGGGTAGATTTAGGTGGAAAATAACTATAAAAGCAGTGGAATTGTGTCAATCGGGGGCACTCGCTTGTAAGTGACGGCCCCTGTTGGAAGGAAACTAGTGTGAAGTATTGTTAGTAGGTGATACATATCACTTATTGCAATTACATAGTATCTCTTTCAAAATAGTTTAGAATCATATAGACTATGTGTGTTTTTAACGTGTTTCTTTAAAAACGTTACCCGCTTCCGATTTTTAACATCAGAAGTGGGATACGCATGAAGTTTTCATATCTTTATGTGTATCTTCGCCCCATTGGTATTTTGGATTGAAAGTTTGGTATTCTAAAAATTAAAAGTTATTTCTTATTATAAAATCTTTGCTGTTTGAAATTATTATCGAAAAATAGAAGGACTACTTTACTAATAATTTTATTGTTTTAGTGATTTTATTGTGGTGTCATAAAGACTCGAAAAATGGATCGAATCAAGGATGAATAATAAGCAAGTGTCAGGTTAGACCGAGCGAAAATACAGGTCTGTGCATAATGCTTTGAGAGTAAGTTAGCCACACTTTACAATTTTTATAATGTTGACATGTGGGCTCAAAGTTGATCTTGGTACTCTTAAGTGAGAAAAATACTCTTTAAGAGGGAGACGACTTTAACAACTTGGTACGCTTAAGTGAGTAAATGCTCTTTAAGTGCAAGTTGTGTTGAGCTATGAGTCTGGTTTCCTAAGTGTGGCATAGTCCCTTTAGGGTTTCCAAAGGTTTCCTAAGTGTGGCATAGTCCCTTTAGGGTTTCCAAAGGTTTCCTAAGTGTGGCATAGTCCCTTTAGGGTTTTCAAAGGTTTCCTAAGTGTGGCATAGTCCCTTTAGGGTTTCCAAAGGTTTCCTAAGTGTGGCATAGTCCCTTTAGGGTTTCCAAAGGTTTCCTAAGTGTGGCATA
Source organism: Heliconius himera (assembly GCA_021202915.1). Lineage (NCBI taxonomy): Eukaryota > Metazoa > Arthropoda > Insecta > Lepidoptera > Nymphalidae > Heliconius > Heliconius himera. The sequence continues at coordinate 15,838 of JAJHJA010000843.1, forward strand.
GTCCCTTTAGGGTTTCCAAAGGTTTCCTAAGTGTGGCATAGTCCCTTTAGGGTTTCCTAAGTGCGGCATATTCCTTTTAATTTGGGTCATGTTGTCGAGCTATTTCAGTGTAAAGAATGATAAAATGAGCAAAATTCCATTATGGGACTGTTTTATGATACAGTATAGTTTAGGCGCACGACTAACTGCCGTTTATTGTCACAGTGATTTATCCCGACTCGTGGGGTGCCCGGGGCGGGCACCATGCAGGATGGCCGTGTTAGCGTACTCGTGTAAAAGAGGGTAGATTTAGGTGGAAAATAACTATAAAAGCAGTGGAATTGTGTCAATCGGGGGCACTCGCTTGTAAGTGACGGCCCCTGTTGGAAGGAAACTAGTGTGAAGTATTGTTAGTAGGTGATACATATCACTTATTGCAATTACATAGTATCTCTTTCAAAATAGTTTAGAATCATATAGACTATGTGTGTTTTTAACGTGTTTCTTTAAAAACGTTACCCGCTTCCGATTTTTAACATAATATAAGATAGGCAAAAATCTTTCGAGGCCGTCGTGGCCCAAGGGCACAAGTGTGGTTGTAAACGTAATTGCTTGTGGGTTCGATTGGATGGGGATCCAACGAAATGAAATATTTAATTAAATTTATATTTTTATTTCTTTGCTCTTGTGTCGAAGCGAAGTGCGGCGCTCAACGCCACTCAACAAGCAACGCCTCCAGAATTCAAGGCAAACGCAGTGACTTATCACTATACTCGCTATGCCCTGCTGTGTGCGGGATACAGTGTGAATATGAAAAGTTATTTTTTTGGTAATGAAATAATTTTCCCGATATAGTAAGATAATCGATCGGTGTTGGGTTCCGCTTGAACCTACGTTCTACGCTTGAGAAGTGGAACCCAACACAGTGAATTATCTTACTATATCGGGAAAATGTAAATAATTTATATCATTACTCCCTTGGCCTCTGGAGTAGAGTTTAGAATACCTAAGCACTAGATTATGAGGTAAAAAAACATAAAGCTGGTTTTATATATCATAGCCAATATTTATAGGTAATATGACTATGTATTTTTAAGTTATTTCTATTAAGAAATATCATTTAGTAACTTTTCATTTTTTTGTTTATTCCAAATAAATATATCACAAAATTTAACAATATATTAGTCGAGAGAAGCAAGATTTTCCATACAGAATATGAAAGTTTCACAAAGCTAAGGTGGGAACCGAGGCCTTGAAGGTGGCGTCTCGTCTTGCGCGTCCTGAAAATCAATACGACCCCCACCCCCCCGCCCCGCTTTGTTCTATCCCGTGGGTCAAGCTGAGAAAGGAAAAGTTAATAACTGACCATTTTATTTGTACTAGCCTACGATGTATTTTTAATAATATTTAGGTATTATTATAGTACAAAGTTGATTTTTTTTGCGTCACGCTGTACAGCAGGGTAGACAGAGTGATTTTTGGGAACCTAGGGTTAAGACACTACGTTCTTTACTTTCCATATTATATTCTGGAGGCTTTAAATGTTGAATGGCGGCACTTAATGCCGCAGTTTGCTTCGTTACCAGAGTGAGGAAATTAAATCTTTCCTGTCCTTTTGAGTGGGAATCGAACCCACAGTTTGTCGCGACTATAGTCACACGCTTGTGCCCCTACGCCACGACTGGCTTCTGAAGTTAAAAGTTGTTAATTTAGTTGGTAAAAATATATTCAGAATATAGCTTTACGTCTCATTCTATGTGTGTTAGACGAAGAGAGCCAAGTGTCAACGCCAGGTCAAGAATGATATTGATGTAAATTGTTATAAAAATTGTAGAAGATTACATTTTTAATAATTTTTTATCGTATACTTCTCTCTCTCTTATCGTATATCTCTTAGTAGTTTAAAATCTTTCAAATAAATAATATTAACAACTTAAGTAAATATCATAATTGATAGAGATATGTATTTATAGTTCTTGGTGATATTGTCATAGGACTAAATGGATTCAATGAATGTAGGTTCAAATTCCAGTTCAAAGAAAGATAATAGGGTCCTCGGTCTACTTAGAGAAAATATGATATTACAAAATAACATCAAATCAGTGATACAAAGAGAACGGAGTGTCTTATCCCTAGAAAATCTCTACCCGAAATTCGTAAAAATAAGGATATATCTTCTACCAAAATACAGAACAATATAGAATAATATTACATGATTTATATACATCTAAGCGGGTCAAAGACAGAAGCCACACAATGGGCGTTCTACAAAGTATACAGCACCTATTAGGAACATAACTTTAGATAAGTACTTAAGACTAGTACTAGTTGTTAATAAATCTAATTTAAAATATATTTTTTTAGGTAAATATGTCAATATTATGTAATATTAATAGTAAAAAAAAAAACATTAATAAGTAATCAATTTTCTAAAATATAAATAGGTTTTTTTAAAAAAATGGAGGTCGTTGTGGCGCAATAGCACAAGCGTGACTGTAACGCAGCGGTTGTGAGCTAGATTCCCGTTTGAGGGAATGAATTATTATTTATTATATAATGTTTTCATTTCTTTGCTCTGATGCTGGTTCGTACCAAGTTGAATTCCGTCACTCATTACGCAATCCTTCGAAAATTCAACGAAAAATATTGAAAAGTCGAAAAGTGAACGAAGTGTCTTAATTCTAGGTTCCCTCTGCCGACCCTGATATATGCGAAATACAACTCGAAGCTGAAAAATTAAATTGCAATGATTGTATGGTAGCAGCACCTCGGCCTAAGATTTTACTATATTTAATATGGATATCAATCTTGTTAATACTGAAATAAAGATCCAATGTCCTAGTTTTTCCTATTAAATCCAATAAGATTTTTTTTAAATATAATTGATATTTATTATGTAAGGATACCCTTGTTGCATTATTACAATATTTTCTTTATGGAAACTACAATCTCTACTCTCTCTCTCTCTCTCTCTATAAGACGACCAAAACTACTTTAATTTTAAACTTCACGTAGATAAATATATAGGAAAATCAGAGAATTTAGATTGTAGTGCCAAAATACACCCTATTCCCCGCTTTACGCCTCAATAAGAGCTATTCCATGTTGAATGGCAGGAATTCCAGTCCGGGCTTTGTCATGCTAGAACAAGGAAATGGAAATAATTTACTCCTCCGAGTTGGAATCGAACCCACAACCATGGCGATTCTACTCTAACACTGTCCACGATGACCTCATTTCTTACGTAGACTTTTACATGAGGAATGTAAAAATTAGAACAGAAAAAATACTACTCTATTTTGAAGTAAGAATAGAGAAATTATAAAAATTAACAGTAGACTTTTCTTTTCATAATATTTGTCGTTTTTAGGCTCATATAACATTTTTTTATTGGGTACTATTAATTTCCCAAAATTACATGTTATACTGGAAAAAGTTCCTTCCAGAGTTTGTCTAACTGGTTTAGTTAGATATTGAATATCTGCATAGGATTAGAGTCCACGACCACCACGTTCAAATAAAATAAGATTTTTATAATTAAACCATATGAGTGTCTACAGTTTATGATTAACTAGCTTTTAACTGCGACTTTGGTCAAAACGAAATATCTGATAATTGTATATAACAAGACAAGTTCCAAGTACCCGAGATATCTCGAAACGCAGATGCAATGGGCTACATGGATTCGTAATATAGTATAGCCTATTATAGCCATCTTTGGTAAATGGACTATCCAGCACAAACAAAATCGTAGCATTTTTTTATTGGAAACGGCAGTGTTCGAGAATAGAGAGTTCAAAAAAATAAACTTTAAGCTTTGAACTATTAGTTTAAAAAATATCAGCTTCACGCTGTATTTCGAAAATAGCAGGATAGACAGAGAAAACCTAATGTAAACACCGCAAAGTGGGCACACTTTCCACCGAATTCTGAGGCATTTCGTGTTGAGTAACGGAACTCAACGCCGCGCTTCGCCTCAACACCGGAGCGAAGAAATGAAAATATAAATTTAAATTACAGACAAGTCAATACTTATATAACCCTATACGTAATATTTTTCAGTAGCAAAGGTAAGGTGAAGCAATTAGGGCGGGCGCGTCACGATTGGCGGGGTCATGACCCGCGGGTTCAACCAATCGGGATCTGTCTAACCCGCCTACTATACGTATTCCTTTGAGTTATTGTAGACTAGCGACTCGCTCGCGGCTTCGCCCGCTTGAACTACGTCATTAATTTACTAATCTCCATTACTTTCGCTTTTTTAATAATAATATCATTTTAAATACAATATCTATATCTTTATTGAAATGTAAAGATGCAGCCAATTCATTTCGACAAAATTGCTATAAACGGTTAGTTAGTAATAGCAATTTTGTCGAACAATAATCTTAAAAAAGGTGTAACTCTATGTTAAGGAAAGCTTGCCAAAATATAATACAGTAGTGAAAACTGCATTTAAATCGGTTAAGCCGTTTCCGAGATTAGCGCGGACAAGCTCAGACAAACAGACAAAAAATAGAAAAAAACATTATTTTTGTTTCTATTGCGTTATTAAATACCATCAATAACATACACCAACCCGATACGATTTCATTGTATTTAAGATTAATAGGTGATAAATCCATATTTTATGCGTTTTTAATTTCATTTAGAACTATCTAAAAAAAATGGAAATGGAAAAGGAACTATCCTTTTTCCTTTATTTAATTCTTATTTTATACCTATAAATCCAGTATACAATCCGAAACGATTTCATTATATTTAGGGTTAATAGGTGATAAATCGATATTTTTTTTGCGTTTTTAATTTCATTCACATATTTACTTTTTCATTTATTTAATTCTTATTTATATGAATACAGTATAATTTTATATAACATTTATTTTTCTAAATAAATTACGATTTGATAATAACCTGTTATAAGTTTTACCATAATGTCTTCTTTGAAACGATAAAAAATATTAAAATTTCTTAATAAAATAAATCATAATAGTTAAAAAAACTATATAAAATATACAATGCGTTATAACATTAATACATTATATAAGAAAATAAATATAAAAAAGTAATTTCCAACAAAGCTGTCTCCACTTTATAGATATTTTAAGTTCTTAGCACATACAAAAACGAAGATATTCTTTACGGCAGTTCATAAAAAAGAGAATTCTACGTAAAAACAAACGTTATCAGCGGTTATAAAAAAAATACATTATCATAACCATAATATTTTTACCTTATCTTTGGATACACGTGACAAGTGATCTCTTGGGAGTGTTTCCCTCAGAAGGGCGTTTTTTTGGTCATCGAGGAGGACCAAATAAATGATATAGATTTATTGGGTGATATGATTTAATCGAATTTTAGTAAGTAAAAATGGAAGTAACGTTTATATTTTTATATACAAGGATAGGTAATAAAAATAAGAAAAGATAAACATCTTCACATTCTCCAGAGTGGGTAAAAGTAACCTAGTAGTGATTGCATTTCGAGACCTATTTGTGTTGTATTTTGCGTGACGGAGCTTAACATGGGTTCCCAGGTTCCCTCTGCCTACTTTGCTATGTGCGGAATACAGAGTGAAGCTAGAAAAGATATAGATTATTATTTATTTATTTTATTCAACTATTTGATAGCAACTTTAGCAATGTCGCTCAACAATAAGGTATTACGGCAAAACTGGTGCAAAACTGGTGACGCTTTCTATATATGTATGTAGGTATCTCTGTTCAGACAACAAATTAAAAATCTTGAGACCTTTCTTCTCGTTTTACCAGAATTAAACAAAATTGTGAGTGTTGAGTTGTCAAACTCAACAACGCACTTGTATTCTAATCCAATTCCAATCAAGTAGCCATCATGGAGCAGTGGTTCAAGCGTGTGACAGTAACGCGACGGTTGTGAATTCGATTCCCACTAGGGGGAATGATTTATTATTTATAGGATATTTTTATTTGTTTGTTCCGGTATCAAGATATAAGCAGCGCACTATGGATAATGGTAGAACAACGGCAGATCAAAATCAAAATTCATTTTTACTAAAGTCGTCCCTGACGCACTTTTTATTTTTTTTTAAATAGTATAATAGTGGACCTTTAATGTAATGAATTATTTTTTCGTGAATTACATTTGGAATATATTTTTTTTTATCGTGAGAAATTGTAATACGACACAATGTTTATTTCAGGTTGTTCGCATCGTTATTTTAAACTTAATTTTCTTAAAAAAATGTGCAAATAGGTATAAAGTGTTATATATTTTTAAAAAGCCTATAGTATGTAGATTTTAAAACAATTATTATATTGTGGATTTTGTGACTATATTCCTATTAAAAATATTGACAATAAGTGAAGAGAAAAAAGGCACGTGTTTAAAGTTCATTGAGGCTTTTGACAGTTACCGACGTCTACCGACGCGTTACATTTGATGTTGTTTTATAGTCCAGATATTCATAAATAACATTTATAAAAATCAGCTGCGGAAACGTGCGGTTCTAGAAGTTATGACGAAAACTACGATACAAGTCGGGGAACAAGAAAACTCTATCTATTGAAATTTCTAGTGTTGTACTATTTAATTGATTAGATTGCGGTAAATTTCAATTAAATTATTGTTAATTATTGATAAAAGAGCGTATATCTTCATTTTGCACACATTTTGCGGTATTACTCATTAATAAAATGCACACTACCTTCATTTATAAAATTATATAAAAAGAGTGAATTTATTTAATAAAACTATTACTAATTAGCAATAAAATTACTAACAGACGTTTGATTGTTAAGTATCTTCACTAAATTTCAAAATTACTAATGTTAAAAATCGGAAGCGGGTAACGTTTTTAAAGAAACACGTTAAAGACACACACCGTCTAAATGATTCTAAACTATTTTGAAAGAGATACTATGTAATTGCAATAAGTGATATGTATCACCTACTAACAATACTTCACACTAGTTTCCTTCCAACAGGGGCCGTCACTTACAAGCGAGTGCCCCCGATTGACACAATTCCACTGCTTTTATAGTTATTTTCCACCTAAATCTACCCTCTTTTACACGAGTACGCTAACACGGCCATCCTGCATGGTGCCCGCCCCGGACACCCCACGAGTCGGGATAAATCACTGTGACAATAAACAGCAGTTAGTCGTGCGCCTAAACTATACTGTATCATAAAACAGTCCCATAATGGAATTTTGCTCATTTTATCATTCTTTACACTGAAATAGCTCGACAACATGACCCAAATTAAAAGGAATATGCCGCACTTAGGAAACCCTAAAGGGACTATGCCACACTTAGGAAACCTTAGAAAACCCTAAAGGGACTATGCCACACTTAGGAAACCTTTGTAAACCCTAAAGGGACTATGCCACACTTAGGAAACCTTTGGAAACCCTAAAGGGACTATGCCACACTTAGGAAACCAGACTCATAGCTCAACACAACTTGCACTTAAAGAGCATTTACTCACTTAAGCGTACCAAGTTGTTAAAGTCGTCTCCCTCTTAAAGAGTATTTTTCTCACTTAAGAGTACCAAGATCAACTTTGAGCCCACATGTCAACATTATAAAAATTGTAAAGTGTGGCTAACTTACTCTCAAAGCATTATGCACAGACCTGTATTTTCGCTCGGTCTAACCTGACACTTGCTTATTATTCATCCTTGATTCGATCCATTTCTCGAGTCTTTATGACACCACAATAAAATCACTAAAACAATAAAATTATTAGTAAAGTAGTCCTTCTATTTTTCGATAATAATTTCAAACAGCAAAGATCTTATAATAAGAAATAGCTTTTAATTTTTAGAATACCAAACTTTCAATCCAAAATACCAATGGGGCGAAGATACACATAAAGATATGAAAACTTCATGCGTATCCCACTTCTGATGTTAAAAATCGGAAGCGGGTAACGTTTTTAAAGAAACACGTTAAAGACACACACCGTCTAAATGATTCTAAACTATTTTGAAAGAGATACTATGTAATTGCAATAAGTGATATGTATCACCTACTAACAATACTTCACACTAGTTTCCTTCCAACAGGGGCCGTCACTTACAAGCGAGTGCCCCCGATTGACACAATTCCACTGCTTTTATAGTTATTTTCCACCTAAATCTACCCTCTTTTACACGAGTACGCTAACACTAATACTTTCAAGTGTTCCAAGCGTGAATTATACTCCCATACATTGAAGGAGGAAAAAAACTTGAAGCAATCAATATTAGCTATCATTATTTCTAAAAGAAAAGTATCATGATTCTGTAGACAATATGTGTTTTATTATCAGCAACATTCAAAGGAATCTTATTCGTTCCTTTAATAAACGATGGACAGAAGCGTCCCGGTAAAAGGATTCGTTTTTTTAAAAAACAGTGCAAATCGGTTAGATTCTAAATATTTGTTAACCTTACCAATCATTAAAGAAGTAGCACCTGAAAATTCACCATCGACGTCTTCTGGAAAACGCGGAAGACTCTGTGTCCCTATGGGGACTCATCAGAATCAACGAAGAGGCGAAAATACTGCGCTATTTAGTGAATATGGCTTTGGACACATCTGCAATGCGTACGTTCAAGGCTTACGTTCCATAGGAGAATTAGAAGCAAAACTCGTAGAAAAACTAAGGCTTGCTGACCGAGATACAATGTCTCTATTTTTGAATGTCATAGAAAACGCAAGCCAGAGCAAAATACTATCGGATCAAGAGGAATTCAGTGTTTTCATTGATTTGGATGTAACAAAAGCGCAATACATTGGGATCTCATTCGTTTGTTAGATTTTAAGAATCTAACAAACGAATGAGATCCCAAGAATGCACAAGGTGCACAAGAATCTCGTAATAAGGAGTATCAAAAATTTCGCCTACATCATGCCAGAAAGTGCTCTCAATCAGCTACAAATGAGGATGTATTTCATACTCTTCTCTACACATCAGATCCATACATTTCCAGTCATAGTAAAACACACGAGTATAGCAAAAGTGTGAAGGCACTTGATGAAGATATCCTAGATCTTTGAAAAGTGAATAAACTTATTATGGATCCCGAAGTTCACCAAGTATAATCAAATATAATATACTCATTATGTAATATAAATTCATTTCTAATATTATACTACTTGTAAATCAATTTTTGTAAATTTTATATTTTATTAAATAAGTATGTGTAATCATAACTATTAATTTCTTATTCAAATTGATAACAGCTTAAGAAACATTTTTTATTAATAAACTAATTTAATAATACATTTTTATTACTACCATAAGTAGTGTGGACTAAGGAAATTAAATAATCTTTTTTTCATTATTTTTTTAATATATATATACTCTAATAAAAGTATAATATCTGAACGTTACCTAAAGCGCCATTTTATACTTAATGCTTGTGCAAAAATTCAATTGTTTATCTTAACAAATAAAAAAGTTATCGATTTTTGATCTGATACAGACCTCGATTGTCCATAGTGCAGCGCTTTGAGTTCCGCCATTCAACACGCAATACCTTGAATTTGGCGGAAAGCGGAGAACGGAGTGTCTTACACTAAGTATCCAACCTACCCTGCTATAGGCTGAAAAAAAACCTAGGTAAGTATTTTAAGTCGTAAGCAGATCAGATGCTACAACTAGTATTGCCAGTTAAAAATAAACAAGAACATTAATTAATTAGATTATAACTTATTTTACAACATAAAACATCTTCTTGTGCTATGTATTTATTCGATAAGGAGGCCCTCAATAAATGGGTCTTGTTTACTCGCTGTTATCGTTGAATGAGATCATTCCTCCACATCAGGACTCTGGAGACAGATAAAAGAGATACTGCGTTTCATATTTTCAACGGTTTTAGGTTTAATATCATATTATTAATACTAAATAGCTGTCGCAGCTTTGTTTTCTTTTAGTTTAAGACGTATAATTAAAAAACTTGAAAAAACCATCTATTCTTTCCCGTTCTTGAAGATTTTTTCAGAATTTTTTTCCATAAATTACCCATTCCCATTCCAAATTTCTAAGATCTAAGTTCAGTAGTTGTGTCAATGCGGTAAGTTCATAAAATAACACCTTCAAATCCATGGAAATAAAATTGTGGGCTACGACTAGTATTCTCACATTAAATATTAAGATTGGAACGCGACGTCTGTGGGTTCGATCCCTATTCGGTGTAATGAATTATTATTTATTAATATTTTCATTTAATCGCTCTGGCACTATGGCCAAAGTCCGGCGTTGAATTCCGCAACTCAATCCGCAATCCCTCAAAAACGTGCGACGGAAAAAGGGAACGGAGCATCTAACACTAGTTGGAACTCTAACTCTAAGAGTATCTTAACACGTGTTTCCCTCTGCCTACCCCGCCATGTGCGGGATACAGCGTGCAACTAATTTATTTATTTAAAAATTAAGATTTTTAAAATCATAATATTTTATCGTTCTAATTAGTATCATACTGTAGTGTACAGTTACATCATAGACTACCGATAACATTTGACCGATTCTCAATAACATCGCTTCTTACTGATAGTGGAACGCTTGTTATATAGCGCTCGGTGTCACAGGCGGAAAACTTATTTTATATTATAATATGTCCGTCTGATAGGCGGCCGAGCGCCACAAACTGCTGACAAGGTAGAGATCGGGTGAACAGCGCCGGTGGGAAAGGAATTTTTTCTTTTCCCACACTTATTATTCCATCGTGGAGTAATTAAGTCGTAGGTTAAGTTAGATTTAGTTAGGTTTAGGTTCAATATTATATAACAATTATATATAAGTTAGATTAATTTAGGTTTAAACAGATTACTGTTCTTCCAACATTGAAGGCAGTAATCTTAGACATAGTTTAGTTATAGATAAAATTAATGTATTTTAATTAATAATTTTATTAATATAATTTTTAGATGTAAAATCGTATTTTCTTAACCCTCCAATTGCAGCCTACGTAACTGGCGCAGTCGGTAGGATAGCCGAAATATAAGTCACTGAATTGCTCAAGGACGTCGGCTATCTCGGATCTACATCGTGGTGCAGCGGGAGGCGTATCAAGACATAGATACAAAGAGGTACGATTTTTTTTTTAAAGTACTTTAGAATTTTTCTGGAGTTGCTTTCCTTTTATCTTTAAGTAAATCCTTTTAGAAGTTTTAAATCAGTACTTTCAATTTTAATTTAATTAGTAGTAATTATTAAGTTAGTTTAAATTAATTATTCCACGTTTCCCATCTATTCCAATCTTACAACTATACTTTACTTTGGTTAAAATTCGGTAACAGAATGAAAGAACATATAACTAAGTATGTTAACGATTGCAATATGGCTATAGGTTAAATATCATTGAAATTAGCTAGGCCACATTTTCAAATTGTACTTCCATTTATTAAACCTAAAATTACATTTATATTTGCTTAACAATAAAGAAATGTATAAATTCTTAATTTTAGCTGGAACACTCGCTAAATATGCGCAAGCATATTTTTTTGAGATGTATTAGAAATTAATGTCGTGTGCAGCTTGTTATTGTTCTCTAAAAAAATTAAGTAATGTTCATTTTAAAGGTAATATCGCCGTTCTCCTATCCTTAATCCTTTGACCACTATAATTTTCTCGTAATAAATTCAAAATCATCCCTTTAAGCAATATCTGGTAAGAATTCTTTGTACATAGAGGCTGAATGCCCGAAGATCATATGAAAAGAAAAAATTAAAAATACCTCTGTAAAAAACCTATCAATTGCATAATTCAAGACAAACCAGACTGTATTACTCACTTGATCAAAATTCACGAAATTGACAAATATTGTAAACCACCTCCTGTGATATTCAAGGATGAAGCAATAGAACAAATAGATGAGAAGCATTACATCTTAAGCTTCCCAAATCCAACAAAAGTGAAATTTTTCTGTGGTCATGATATATCTAAAAGGGTGCAACAGAGTTTTCTCATCACCATACCGGTTAACTGCAATGTCAAGACACCAAGTTTTACTATTGAAAATTCAAATGATCACATGAAAAGATATGCCATTAACATAATAGAATTACTTATTTCCCCGGATCTAAGAGACACATACAATTTTCAATTCAAGATTGGCCTTGCAGACACCAGTTCCAGCACATGAAAATTTCTCAGCAACTCTCTCTCTCCAAGAATAGTTGCTGATCTGCGGAGGGAGATGTTATATAGCGCTCGGTGTCACAGGCGGAAAACTTATTTTATATTATAATATGTCCGTCTGATAGGCGGCCGAGCGCCACAAACTGCTGACAAGGTAGAGATCGGGTGAACAGCGCCGGTGGGAAAGGAATTTTTTCTTTTCCCACACTTATTATTCCATCGTGGAGTAATTAAGTCGTAGGTTAAGTTAGATTTAGTTAGGTTTAGGTTCAATATTATATAACAATTATATATAAGTTAGATTAATTTAGGTTTAAACAGATTACTGTTCTTCCAACATTGAAGGCAGTAATCTTAGACATAGTTTAGTTATAGATAAAATTAATGTATTTTAATTAATAATTTTATTAATATAATTTTTAGATGTAAAATCGTATTTTCTTAACCCTCCAATTGCAGCCTACGTAACTCGCTCGTAAATATTATCTTGAATTATGAAAATATGTTGAAATTACATTATTTATATATTTATATAATTAATCGACGACGACAGTAGTTAAAGTTAATAAATAGGTTATTGTGATATTGTAAATGTTGTATATAAAACGAGGAACGGATCTTACATCTTCATACAAAATTTTAGGCTGTTATAGAAAATAAGTTTGGTTTGTTTGTTTGTTTTCTGTTTCTTAATATTTATATAATATAAGAGGTGCAATGGTCAATATGTATAGACGATACGATTTCGTATATTTTATACACTTAAAACTTTTTCCTTAAGTTGAGTAGGTACGTTGGCGTAGAACGTTGAAATTTGGCATAGATATAGGTACGGTCCTCGGGAAGTGGTATAGGTTGACTAACCGGGAATTTCTCGAAATTTCTACAGTAACGAGAAAGAACGGGAATTTACGACTTTTTCTTTGTATTAGTTCCCCCTTTAAAAACAAGAAATCCTTTTAAGCCACTGTCACTTTTCGGGATTCAAACTCAAAACTACACGGAAACACTAAACGAATCACACTTTAAAACCTTTCAAGAATCAATCTCACAACGAATTACTTCTAGAAAACTCGCATTCCAGTAGTCATTTTCAACATCGTATTATAAGAGATTTGTATGTAAGTATATGTACCATACAATCCAAAATCTTCGTACATTAACTGGTGGCTAAGAAGCACTGTTCTCATAAGTTATAGAGATTTGCTTTTATATTAATAACCTCGCAGCCCTAAAGGGTTAAACGATACACTGTACAAGTCATCTCCCTCACCCCTAGGTCAGCATTGTTCGATAGTGTAGGTGTTTTTATATTATATTGTATGTAAATTTTCGTTTTGGAATTTTAGTTAATAAGCACCGGTTGAATGTTTTACTTTGTTTGTCATTTATTTTCTTGATTATTCTGTTGACTGTTGGTTGGTCAGTAAAATATAATTTCTTATTAGCTGTATTATAATATTTTTTTATAAAAAAAAATATATTGTGTATAGAAAAAAAACAAATGAATTGTTAATTTTAATTGCGACGAGAAGTCTTGTCTTGCTTGAAGTTAAATGAGCATTCCCTTTTATTACTTTTAACATCTAATAATAATTTTACAACGCCATCTTTTGAATATTTCAAAAAGTTAATCATTATCTATATCAAGTTTATATATTTAATTTCTTATGAACAAACTAGATGGCGCTCATTATTTATACTAATAATAAATTCTATATTTGTACAAAAACATATTTCAAGTTTTCAAAATAAATTTGTTTTAGTACAAATATATACTATAAAGTTTCTGTTTAATAAAATATATATACATATATGAAAAGCAGAATATGTGTAATATAAAATTTGACTATTATAAAAAGTATTGATTGAAAAAACAACAATAGTTCTTTTTTGTTTTTTTTGTATTATATACCAGCATTCGGCGGAAAGTGAGAACAGAAATATTTTAAATGGGGACGGAGTGTCTTAACTCTAGGTTTTTAGGTTGCCTCTGTCTACCCTACACAGTGCGGGATAGAACATGAAACCAAAAAATATATATTTAACACTTACAGATTGGTTGACAAAACTGAAGAAACATTTTACTCTCATTTAACCAAAATAAAACGAAATAATTAATTCTATCATTTATTCATAGTATTTTACACAATACAATGTCTACCGTTACACAAAATGTCCATGATAGATCAATTGAGACAAAAATCATTAAAAAAAAATACCTAGAGAAATGCAATCAAAAGTCATCAACATTCATAATAGTGTTGTTCAAACAACCAACACTAGAAATACTTAACACTACGTACAATGCGTTATAAGGAAAGAAATATAACATAATACTGCCTGGTCGTGGGTTCAATTCCAGTTTGGTGGAATAAGTACATATTGATGTAGAAACATCATATCTCTAAAATTCTTTAATATATTATTTAATTCCATAATGTAGATAAATTGTTCAAATTAAAGAACTTAATTGCTTGTTCTTTTTTTTACTTTGAATGTTACCATATAATAAAAAAATAATAAACCCAAAAATTTTATATAGCATTTTAGTTTACAGGCAACACATTGTATATATCCATATATCTAGACCATTTAAACATCTATGACAGTCAAATATCAGAACACCGACTCACAAATTGTCATTTATTACTACAACATGTTTATTACATTCAAGAAAAAAATAATAATACAGTCCTTTGAACTAAATATCAATTTAAATTCGATTGAATTTAATAATTTACTGTACTTCTAATTTACTAAATGTCGAAAAATCAATGTCAAATGAATTACTTTTAATATAATAAAAATTAAAAAAAAATGTAAGAATATTAGAAAAATTGTACAATACACCAATTCTTTATATATTTAGACATTAATATATTTAGTTTTTAAAAAATAGAATACCCTTATATATATTATTATGTACATAAATCAGATCATAGACACTATCAACAGTCAAAAGTTGAAATCTATTTTTTTTTATCCACAGTGAAATTTACACATCTTCAAATTACATATTTAATTTCACACATTTCTTAATACTAAAAATGTCTACCAATTATAATAATAATTATATAACAGAAAATGCAACAAATAAATTTTATAAAAAACACATTTTCTAAATAGTTTTATTTCATAAATTTTAAACTACAGAAATAGGCTCATGATTTCTATTGTTATCATTAATAATAAAATTTATTTATAAATCAGCTACCCGCACACAGCTTACCCTAGGCAGAGGGAACTTAGTGTTAAGACAGTTCCCCACTTTCCATCGAGTTCTGGAGGCACTGCGTGTTGAGTGACGGAACTCAACGCCGCACATTGCCCCGACACCAAAACGAAGAAATGAAAATATAAATGTTAATAAATATTTCACCTCTTCGAGTGGGGATCAACCCCACAACCAGTCGATTTTACGGTCACACTTTGTGTCCCTGCGCCACGACTGGCTTCTTATTTATCTATAAGATACCAATTGTATTAAATATGTGAACATTTCAAACATTCAAAATATTAAGCTGCTGACATTTATGTAATACAACTATTAGTTCTATGAAATTTAGAAAATCACATTAAAAATACTGTCAATCCAAAATTTAAAAAAAAACACCAATTTACTCATAATACCATAGTTTAGGCCAAAAACATTCTTATCAGTAATAATTTTATTTATTTCTTAATCTTATTAGAATTAATTCTAAATGAGACCATTTACAAATCTTATGTAATAAGTTATTTTCTTGTTTAACACAGATTTTTTATTTTGTACCTTTGAATTCAAAAGTTGTAGGGAAATATGAAAAAAAAAAAACAAAAAAATGTTCTCAGAATATGATAGCATCCACAGATTAAAAAAAATAAAAAAAAAGAAATAGTCTACAATACTAGAACTTTCTATTACATCTATTTACCACAAATTGAAATATATTACATTTATAAGAATACACATATTTTACAAGGAATTTAATCTAAATACTGACATTTATTCTAATTGTAACTTGACTTTGTTTCCTTAATGTATTTTATTTTCAAGAACACTACAATTTAAACAATATTCGCCACATCTAAAATAAATTACACAAACAGAAATACTAAAAAAAAATATAGGCAAAACCCATGAATATGTAAATCTTATAATATTCCAAATTCCTTCAAATTTCAATACATAGTATAAGATTATAATAATTAATTATAATCACATTTACCTTACAATCTATACTTTATGTTATCTATAGTACTAAATAATCTGTCAAAAAAAAAATAGATAAAATATGATATTATCTATATCAGTCATTTAAATCAATGCAAATGACGAATCCATAACAAAAAATATGCCAAAAAAAGTCTATAAGCGTAATATTTTTATTTATAGGCTAAGATTTAAAAATAAAATATAAAAAGCATGAAATAGAAAAATTAATAATACTTATTAATAGGTCTTATAATTATAATTTATATACATTAAAAAGATTTTTATTAAATTTGTAGGTTGAAAAACATAATTTCTTAGATGATTTACAGTTTAAGGAAAAAAAAACTTTTATTATTTATTATAAACAGAAAGACAGTACAAAATTCATTATCAGCTAAATGGATAGAAAAAGAACAAATTTCTTTGGACAAGTTAAATTTCAATTGCACATGTTGAATGCATATATTTTTATATATACAAGGTTAATTCTGATAAAGTATATAATTTTAAAATAAGTTCTCTCGATTACTCCAATATTTTTTCACAGAAGAGAGAAAACCCAGAATTAAACAGTAAATTTTAACTATATTTTAGTTAACATTCAATTTTAATCATAAGTATTGACTTACTGTCATCATTATACATATTTTAATTATCTTTTGATCTATATTAAAATTTATATTAGAATTTTCACAATTTATTATTTTTTATCTTCTAATGTATAGTTTCTGACAATTTCAATGAAAGTGTTCGCTCATGTTTTATATTTCAAAAATTACAGATTTTTATAATTTTAATATGATCTAATATTAAAGTCTGTATTAGTATTATTAGTTTTATGAGTGAGTCATATAAAATCTTATTATTGTTAAGAAATTGTAATTAAAAAAATACTATTTTCACAACAAAAAAAGCTACAATATCTGTATATTAGAAAAAATGTTTAAGAATGTTTCAATGAATATTTATTATATTAGCATTTGCCACCAAAGTTTAACATAAAATTTCAATTTCATATGACTCAATCCAAATAACTATACTAAACAATTTCCACTTCCATTTCCTTATCAGTGATAAATCACTTAAAATTCACACTTCACTTAAAGTGTCACCTATCACCTTAACAACACTTCACTTATACTTAAATCTAACACTTTACAGCGTCAAGCACTCAAATGTGTCAATATTCACGTATAATGAGCACTTTTCTAAAGTCCCAGGATCATTCAGGCTCCGTGTACATAAATGAGAACTTGTCGTGACTGGTTGGGACAAGTACTTTAGCCTCGATCAAGGATTGTACGACCCATGTGGTAGAAACCAGTGGAATGTTATCTTGATTCGCCTTATTTTGGACCTCATGTGGGCAATCCCATTCGGTCACTAGGGCTACAGCTCCAGACATGTTGAGATCTTCCTCGTTCACCACTCGGGTGTTAGCTCCGGCTAGTGTGCATACTCTATCCCAAAATTTGACAAACGTATCTTGATCGCCGCATATTAATATCGTTTTGTCTTTGAAGAATGTCGGGTTGCGCTTGCCAAAGGCTGGTTTCTGGAATTTTAAAAAAATGCTTGAAAATAAAGTTATAAAAACATTTACTTGTGTATTCATTAATTAGTTATTTGTATAATAGTAGATCCAGTATTTTCTTTTTGGTTTCACGCTGTATCCCGCATATCTGCTACATGCGGGGTAGGCAGAAAACACTTAAGTGTTAAGATCCTCCATGCCCCTTGCACTGCAAAATTGTCGAAACATCAAGATGTTTTGAACAGTACTCAACGCTGCGTTTTGTCTTGTTACAACCGCGTTTACAATCCAAACCAGTAAAACCTTCAATTTAATAAGAAAAAAAAACACAAAAAAAAGAAACAAAGACTTACTTACCCAATTAATAAAACATTTCTTTATAATTGACCATCCCGAAGGCAATATATAAGAATCGACGTCCATCTGTCGGTTGTTTATACAACTCATTATGACCCACGCGTGAGATACAGATTTAATGTCCGCGGCTAAACACTGTATATATTTCGCTGTTAAACACGGCCGCGGAGCTATCAGCTTGCACACTGAGTACTTGTTCTTTGGTAGATCGTCGAAGTGACTGGAAATTAATAAAAAAAAAATATTAAAAGATAGATATAACGTTTTTATATACATAAGTTCAAACGGTTTGTTTCCAAGAGGCGCGGGTTCAAATCTGCTACATTCCAATTTTTATATATTTCCTAAAAAGTTCTATCAGGGTTATTAACATATTGTTGAAATTAGAAAATAAAAACAACAAAGAGGCCAATAGTGGCGCAGCGGCACAAAGTATGACTGTAAAACCGACTGGTTAAATTTATATTTCCATTTCTTCGTTCTGATGTCGAGGTTAAGCGCGGCGTTGAGTTTTGCCACTCAACACAATGCCTCCAGAATTCGGCAGAAAGTGGGGTACGGAGTGCCTTAACACTAGGTTCCCTCTGCCTACACTGCTCTGTGCGGGATACAGCGTGAAGATGATTTATTTATTTTATTTTAACATGTTTAATACAACTAAAGTGTGTAAAACGAAATTAATATCAGAGTCAGAATCAGAGTGGGAGTCGCTAAATCCTATAACATTGTACTTTTTTAATCTAATTTCTACCTAATTAAGCTTCCACCAACAGCCTCCAGCTTTTTCTTCAACTATTCTTTGTTAATAGATTGATTTACTGAAATCCAAGTCCCAAACTGAACATACACACACCAGCAGTTACTGTCTTCCTTGAATGAATTCGTAACCTAACGCCGTGCTTTATCTTATAAGTTAAAAAAAGATACTTAACGTATATATACTTCCACCACCAGCTTACAGCTGTTCCTCCAGCCATTCCTTGTTGAAGGGTTGATTTACTGAACTCTAAGTTATCGGTGTCAGTCCCAGCCATTATTGAGGTTGTCTCAGAAGAGGTCAGCTCTTCTGATGACCTCTATGAAACAACGTAACTGAACGCCACACTTTATAATATAGAAAAACAAACTTCACTTACATACATGGTCATAAAAAACCAAATCCCGTCGTATGTCGGCGTAATTTAACGCTGTTCAATGGTCTTAAAAAGTATCTTTACCTATATACACTCCCACCGCCAGCCTCCAGCTGCTCCTTCAGTCGTTCCTTGTTGAAGGGTCGATCGCTGAACTCCAAGTCCTCAGTGTCAGTCCCAGCCATAGTTGAAGTCGCCTCGCTATCCTCTTCTGATGAATAGTGGCGTGTTTCTTGACACTGGAAATGATGGTATTTTTTTAGTTTCACGTTGTATCCCGTACATAAGGCATTTGGGAATCCAGTGATAAAACATTCGGTTCCTATTAGGACACTTCCGTTTCCGGAGGCATTGCGTGTTAAGTAGTGGTACAAAACGCCGCGTTTTTCTTTGAAACCAGAGTGAAGAAATGAAAATATAAGTAAATATTTCACTCCCTCGAGTGGGGATCGAACCCGCAACCAGTCGAGTTTACATTCTTTTAAATTAAATAAATGCCATCAAAAACATCCTGTAAAAAACCCAAGTCTCGCAGCTCAGTCTTTCTACCGTAAAAAGTTGTGAGATCCATGTAATACCAAGTCGGTTAATCTATTTAGTCTCTACTTAAAGGATCTTCTGTCTTAAGTTATTACACAAGTTATTATCATGCCAATATTAAAAATATTTTACATTTTAAACAAATAGATCGACTTGGACATCACATAACAAGTTGTCATTCTTAAACTACTGGTTCAAATTGACTGAAATTTTAAATATACCGTGTTTATATTATGCCTGATTAGTTACTGAAAATTCAGGTTTCTTGTTTTATCCATAACGAAGTTATAGGGGGTCGAAAATGGCCTGAATTGCTTCGAGAAAAGGATGGTACGGCCGTGCCGCTGTTTTTTGCTCGACTTGGCGGGTGCACTGCCGTGCCCCCAGATAAAAGAACAAAGTTAACTATGAAAATATACCTTCTCATTAGAATTCTTTGGCCTTGGTGGCTCAGTGCAAGTTAGCAAGAAGCACATCCCCGAGAATATCTTGCTATCAGCCGGAGGTATCGGGCCGAGTGTAGATATGGTGTCCTCGTCGTTCTCAAATTTGGTAAGCTTCGAGTTCTTCTTGCCAATGTTCTGTTTGGCTGCACCTTTTAACTGTAGAGGGCCGGCTGGAAGAATTAAATGTAGTTAATCGTCAATTTGTCACCTTATAATACCTCTGACGCTGTCCACCTTGCGCGAAGAGGGCACGGGATGCTGTATGCGTGTGTGTGTTTATATGTGTGCGCGCGCGTGTGTATGTATGTGTGTGTGTGTCTGTGTGTATGCATGTGTGTGTATGTATGTATGTGTGTGTATGTATGTGCGTGTGTGTATGTGTGTGTGTGTGTGCGTGTGTATGTGTGCGTGTATGTGTGCGTGTGGGTGTATGTGTGTGTGTGTGTATGTGTGTGTGTATGTGTGCGTGTGTATGTGTGTGTGTGTGTGTATGTGTGCGTGTGTATGTGTATGTGTGCGTGTGTGCGCGTGTATGTGTGTGTGCGTGCGTGTGTGTGTGTGTGTGTGCGTGTGTGTGCGTGCGTGTGTGTGTGTGTGTGTGCCTGCGTACCTTTGACGCCGTCCACTTTGCGCGGCGTGCGCTGCACCTCGGGCTCGACGCCGGCCACGTCCTCGAGGCGCGCGGGCGGCGCGGGGTTGCTGCTCTCGCTCAGCTCGCTGCTCTCGCTCGCGAGGCGCTTCCGGGCAGCTGGGACTGGTGTGCTTTTTGTTTTTAAACCTATTGTATTTGTATTATTTATATTATTATTTTTTACTTTACTCTGTATACAGTGAAAGGTAAACAAAGGGAACCTGGTGTTAGGACATTTCTTTTCCCACGGGTCGCCCAATTATCTGGACATTTCAGCGTTGTCTTATTACCAAACTGATGCATATCTATCTCTCAAAATTTGCTGACAGACTTACTGTATGCGGAATACAGCGTGAAGCTGATTTATTTATTTTTTTATTTATTATATTATTTTGAAAAAAATCTTCAAGCTAATTTACATTCAGGAAATACATATATTATTTAAAGTTGTTTTAATATTTTTTATTTTATTTAAGTTCCATTACACTACGATAAGCCAATCCGTTAGCGTTACTCGCTAGCGTATCCCTACCATATATATCCTTATACAGGATATAACGCGATAGACGAATCAACTGTTGTCTATATGTTAGCCGATTTTCAGTGGTTCGGCAGATATTTTAAATTTTGTAATTTTTTGGAACAACTCGGATTCTTGTAAAAAAATGGCAAATACAGCACGACTGTTGAGTCTGTACTCGTGATTTTTTTTTCTCAATATAGGTCAATAGTAGGCCTTTTGTATTATCTAATATTTTAAAACTTATAAATCTTGAAAATAACATGGAAACAAAAATCGTTTTCAAATAAGCAAAATTTTATTTTAAAACTAATAGCATTATATGGATATATTAGTATAGCGAAATCTTTGAAAGTTTCGTAGGCGCAGCTCAAAGACAACATGCTAAAATTGTACTCAAATTATGAAACAGTAAAAAAAAATATTTACTTGACTACATTTAAATCGATTGTTTTACATATTTACATAGCTTTTCGCATTTTTGACCAGTCTACTATAATCAGACAATGTTTGTTGAGTACAAATATTTTGATATTGTATAGCTATCCTAGCACAGGCCGTGAATTGGCTAATGCACTTACTTAGGTGGTGGTTAATATTAATTTTCATAAGCTGTGAAAAGAATATTTCACAAATAATTTTTTGATTTTGATTTTTTGTTACGGAAAAAATATATTCTGACGTTATGGTGCGTTTAAAAAAAAGTTTTGTTTACCAGAAGTAGACGCTTTAGGGCTGATCGGAGACGCAACACGTTTCCTCGCGCTGGAGTTACCCTTATCCCTGCTTCGAACGCTGCGAGGACCCTGAAATTTGATAAAGCCTTTGTCATTCATTAGATTCAATGAAGTGAGAGAATTAAATATGGATGGTTAGTTGCAGTTTTGAACAAAAAAGAACTAAGAATAATTTAGATCTATTTTTTTTAGCTTTACACTGTATCCCGCACATAGCACGGTAGGTAGAGGGAACCTGAGAACCTAGTGTTAGCTCACTCCGCTCCCATTAAGACACTTCAGTAGTTCGCCACCCACTGCCGAATTCCGTATGGAGTGGCAAAACTGAACACTGCATGGCTTTTTAGATCTAATGTTTTGTTTAAATAAAAACTAAGAACTCAACAGACATTTCGCTTGTACCTTTTATGTATATCATTATTACTATTATTATTTAAATATACATATATCCTCTTTTTTGATCAAACGGGACAACACTCGCCTGTATTATATTATCGAGGTCCAGCTCCCGGTGGTGTCGTCGTCGCGGCGTGGAGGGCGCGGTGGGGGAGCGCGACCTGACGAACTCCTTTATAGAGCGCGCCTGGTCTTCTGTGAGGTACAGCTCGCTGGCCGTCACTAGCACCAGGGCGTCTCTGTGGAATTTATGTATGGATTTATAAGCCCGCAAATAGCAAGGTCAAGACACTCCCAATCGAACTTTCTATGATTTTAAAAACATGTGTTGATTAACGGAACTCAACGCTGCGTTGGTTTTTGTCAGAGTGATAAAACAAAAATATTATTTATTCACTTCTCGAGAGACTTCTCTTGAGATTTCACCAAATTTATAGTTAAAATGGTATATAATACAAGGATAATTTTATCCTGGTATATAATATTTATCATGCTATAATTTTTCTAAATAAATGATCATTAGATGCTAACATATTAGTGAGAAGCTAATTTTAGCTAAATATCTGAACAAGATAATAATAATAAAAAATCACTTACCTATCAGTAGTACAACGATAAGTAATAGTGCCATTGGAGTTCTCTTCAATGCCCAACACCAAGCCCGGTTCATAATTTTGCTCATCATCGACCATTGCATAAACCGACTGCCCTTGGAGAGGCAACTTCTTCATATCCCCAAATATAATAAAATCATCCAAAATCACTTTACTTTGCCCATCGTCGAATTTAATAAGATATTTGTTGGGCTCGGTGATTTCTAGAACTTTCCCCGAATAGTATCGCTTATCCACCCATTTGGCTAAAACCACCGTGTCTGGTGCAAATCCTGGGTATTCAGGCTTGACTACCACCTTTTCTACAGGTGTGGCTGGTCTTGGAGAAGTCGGTCGACGTTTTTGCTTCAATTTCGTTACCGATTTCGGCGTTCCCACTAAAGCTGATAACGGTTTCTCTTCCTTAGGTGACATTTTCCCATTGTCGCCGTTTGATGGAATCATTTCGGGGGAATTCATGCCATGCATATATTCAGCTTCTTCGGTTGTTGTGGGCAGTATTGCACGTTTCGTTTTCCCAGCGATGGGCCTACGACCGCGTACTCGACTCTTTTTAAGAGAGCTTTTCGGTGTGGTCTTATCACACTTATTAACTTCTTCGGGACTTGCGTTGCCATTGCTAAAACCACTTTCGTTAGAAACCTGAATACCAACGGATATTTTATCTTCGTTTAGTGATCGATCTGTCGTTGACGCCTCTCGTATATGAGAGAATATGTCTTGGAGTTTCTTCATCAACGCCTCGTATCCCTTTACTGTAGTCGATGGATTCGACATAGATTTCCTAGGTGGCTGTGGAACTACGAAGGCTCCATCACTAGTGCGGTTGCTCGAAGTCGACGACGAGCTGACAGTTGATGCGAATGATGATCTACTCGGTAAGTTGACCATACCAACACTAGTTACGCTTGATGGTGACAAGCTCACAGACACATCGCCCAGGTACGGATCGATGGTGAGTCTTTTGGAAATTCTCTGGTATTCTTTGCACATATCCATGCCAATATCGCTGTCTGTTCGAACCACGTATAATGATAGAAACTCACAGTCCTCGTTCTGAGCCACGTGGATATCAAAAACGGGCAATTGCGGCGTGTTCATTGGTAACGAATGCCCATTTTGCAAGGGCGATATGGTAGACGGCGTGGCTGTATTGCTGGTCCGAAAAGATTCATGTTTGCCTCTATTATCTTTATTACTGTTAAGTTTCAGCATATCTGGTGTGATATTAGAGCTACGCTTGTCGCTGTCTTCAGTTGGCGTAGAAGATTTGCCGTTGGACAATTTTGAGATCAACTTTGAAGCCATACTTGGAACGTGCTCAGGACTGTCCAAACCGACGGAGCAAATGCTATCCGTACTTTCCTGGTCAGTATGCTTTTCCTTCAAATTCTGTGGTGTTGGATTCGATATATCATTTTCTGAAATATATCCTTCAGTTTTTGCTTTAACAACTTTATCGATGTCGATAACTTCCATCCTATCCTTGATAACGGCTGAATCACTATCATAGTTCCGGTCTTTCTTATCACTCTCCTCTTCAGACGGGGATAGAGCTAGGTGGAAATTTTGTGAGTCGTTCAACCCTTCTGTACTTTCCTCCACTATCGTATCAGGAATTTTCGGCGCTGGTATTTCCGTCACAAATTCGACACTTGGCCTTGGCTTCGATTTGATTACATCATTATCTTCAACCGGTTTCTCTTTAGCCATATCTAATTTCAACTTCGGTGTTTTACGACCTTTAGTTATATCGACGCTTGCAGATCGCGATTTGGGTGTCTTTAGTGTTTTTGGCGTATTTTCTACACTATTGCTTCGCTTTAGTTTTCTTGGACTAGATCGTACTGGGGTCCGAACACGAGATGTAGATGGCAGTTCATCTTCTAATTTCCGTTTCGCAACACTAGTTATCGCGCATACTTCGTCGTCTAAAGTCTGAGACGACACGGCTACTTCTTCATTGACCAAATCTAATTTTAATACTTTAGCATTGTTATCTGAGAGTTCTTCAGATAGTTTTCTTTTGGCATGTATTATTTGGGGGTCTTCTGTAAAATGAATTAAAGATATATTTAGTTCACAAGCACAAAAAAATGTAATAAAGTCAAAGTCAAATAATTTTATTCAAAATAAGAATTTACATGCTTCATTTTTAGAACGTCTAATAATTTACCATCAGTTCACCAAAATTAATGCCTCAGACCTGAGAAGAACCAGCACGAGAAACTCAGCGGGACTTATTTTTTAAAATCAATTATACAAAATCACATTTGAAAATTTCTGACAATAATACTTTGAAATAGACTGGAGCGAGGATTTCATTCCCAAGGCGTGTTATATATAATCATTAATTTGGTAATAACCTTTAACACACAAACGTCTTTTCACAACTCCTTTAAATTGTGATATAGAACATTCTCGGACGTTTTCTGGGATCCTATTGTAAAAGCGTACACATTGTCCCATAAAAGAATTACAGACCTGATACAATCGGATTACAGGTGCAATAAGTTTACTCCTATTTCTAGTATTGATATTATGTACATCACCAATTTTGGCAAAATCTTTAATATTCTTCTTAATATACATAACATTTTCAAAAATGTATTGAGATGCAACTGTCAAAATATTTATTTCTTTAATAATAATAGTCTTTAGAATATTACACATACCTCTTGCTTCTGCTTCTGCAGAATTGGTATCAATCTGTTGGTAAAAATAATTAATATTCATTAATAACAATAACTTCTTATCAATTAAAAAAAATATTTAAACATAGCATAATGTTATTTGTTCTTTTAGCTTCACGATACTAACCACATATAATTTGTGTTGTTTCACTGCGACACAATCTTTTTTCTTCATTTTCATGTTTTTAATTATAATCTTTATATTTATACATTTCTAACTTACCTGGATATTTTCTTCAGTTAATTTAGGTTCTATTTCTGGTTCATAAACTGGACTATCAGGGAAGAGATTTTGGGAAGTGTCTTTGACATCTTCAGAAGTAGTGTCAGGAGCGGCTTGTAATTCACTTCCTAATAATACAAAAGTTAACTTTTCATTAATACAATGTTAGTAAAGAGTAGAATATAATATGAACTATATTCCATATTAAGCAGGGTGGGCAGAGGGAATCTGGTTTTAAGACACTTTATTTATTTTTCCAGCTTTATTTTGAATTCTGCATCTGCATCTAGCAGAATAGGCAGATGAAGCCCAGAATTAGGACACTTTGTTTCCTCCACTTTCCACTGACTTCTGGAGGCATTGCATGCTGTTGTACTTCACGCCATGCTAGGCCTCAACAACAGAATACAAAAGTGAAAACATGGAATATCTGAATCAAACTCACAACCTATTACATTTACAGTAACACACTTGTGCCCCTGCACTACAATTGGCCTTTTATGCTTATGGGACCACTAAAATTATGTTTCATTATTGTAATTATAATCATTTAACTTTATTAACTAATACAAGAACTAACTTTTTTTATTATTTAAAATTTATCTCAAATAAGTTATATAAAAAAACTAGCTTTTATGTATGGCTTTGCCACTGTGGTCAAATAGAAATAATTAAGAGTTATGTGTAACAAACATATTTTAGTTCAGTTCAGTGGCTCAGCTATTATCATTGCAATACAAACTTTGCATGGTTCATATCAGATATATTATCAGCTTCATACTGTATCCCGCACCCAGCGGGGTAGGCAGAGGGAACCTAGAATTAAGTCACTCCGTTCCTCACTTTCTGCTGAATTCTGGAGGCATTGTGTGTTGAGTGGCAGAATTCACCACTGCGCTTTGCTTTGACACCAGAGCAAAGAAATGGATATATAAATTTAAATAAATATTTCATCAATGTGGATTCACCACAAGCAGTTGGTTTTATAGTCACACTTTGCGCCCCTACGCCACGACTGGCCTCTACATATCAGTGTACTATTTTAATTACAACAAGTTATGTATAATTACAAAATTACTAATGTCAATAATTTTAATCTTTTCATAATGTTTTACCATTTTTGACATGTGTATCTAATAAAGATTCAGATTTTGATTTGAGGTTATTGAAAAGTTTTCACAGCAACAAATGGTCTCCTATAGATTTAGTTAAAAAAAAATAAATTAAATTAGCTTCACGCTGTATCCCGCACACAGCAGGGTAGGCAGAGGGAACCTAGTGTAACACACTCCGTTCCCCACTTTCTGCCGAATTCTGGAGGCATTGCGTGTTGAGGGGCAGAACTCAACGCCGCGCTTAACCTCGACACCAGAGCGAAGAAATGGAAATATAAATTTAAGTAAATATTTCATCTCCTCGAGTGGGAATCGAACCCAGAACCAGTCAGTTTTGCAGTCACACCTCGTGCCGCTGCGCCACGACCGGCCTCAATAGATTTAGTTAATTAAAAAAATACACAAAGTAAATTGTATACATTTCTAATATTACAAATATTTATAAATATTGAAAATTATATCTTTGCTACATTTATCATCATCATCAAAGTTATAAAAAATGATTGTATTGCGGAATTAGAACAAAATCAATAATGTACACTGTAGAAAATTTTATCATCAAAACTATAAACATTTATTCATTCACCAGTATTAGGAGACATTAAAATATAAACCTTATTAGCTTACAATAAGACATAGTTTCATTTAAATTTGCTTTTTTATGTTTAATAAATAAGCGAAATAAGAAAATATTACAAAACTATCATCACATAATGTCAAAATGTCAGTTGGATAATCGTTATTCAGTACTCCATTTCAGATGTGCACTTATTGATATTTGGGTTCGTGATAATGCGGCTGAATTAAAATGCAATTGGAATGACAATCCACTTTGCGACCGAAATCGTGATATTAAGAAATAAAAATGATAGAAGTGATAAATGAATAAAAAATATCTAAATTTTAAAGCGCTTTATGGATATGAAATTAAGTTTTATAAAGAATATTCGTAATTTATTCTTAAATACGATGGTGTCAGTATAACATGTCATACATGTCAACTTTGTCGGTTTACACAAACTATACAGAATTACATCGGAAGAGATATTGTAGAAATATTGTATTCACCTGGCTCTGCTTTCGAAGATGCACCATCAATAACCTTTTCGCAACTGTCTTCCATTTTTTTATAATAACTTCACTTTATTTTATTGAAAACTGGCGCGTTTTAGCTAAGAAACATCTGTCACTTGAACACAGTAAAAATTATAATAATTTCCATAAGTCAGACTACAGTATAGAAGCAATATAAGTAGTTAAGTATATAATAAGATAAATCACATCAGAAAGTTCAAAAAATAATTTATAAAGTCGTAATTTAATAATTTTAGCAAAAAGCGAGCGATGCACGGCCGCTTGTTGATTTGGCCAGTGTTGCCAAACCTAAATAAATGTAATACTAAATTGACACTGTGTAAAATATTTTTAATTTGTTATTTATTTCTTATTAAGTAAAAGTAAAATAAATACTTCTAATAACAATATTATAATAATAACATTAAATATTTTACAAAGGCACAAAATAATATATTAAATATTACGAGAAATAATTAAATTGCAAATTATTTTTGTACTTTTGAGATTATTAAATATTTTTCATAGGAAAATAATTTTATCTAAAATAATTAAACCTAGGAATAAAAGTTTAAAAATTTTAGAATTGGTAGAAATAGATAGGAACTTTTATTTGTATTACGACCAATTTTATGTTGCCAGATTATGCCGGCCATAGGCTACAGTTTACCGATGAGCTCTACCTATTACAAGGGAGTCTGTGTGGGACTAGATCTGTATAAGCGACCGGCGCAGAATCGAAAATCAATTCTATCCAGTGACACCGTACGGTGTACTTGTGCTTGTGTGTAGGTATTCTGGTCGTAGGTACTACAATTTCTCATGACTATTTAATTTTTTTGTATTATAGGAATAATCTTTGTGAGTAATTCTGTATGTTTTCTCGTTCCATTCTAAAATAGTTTTTAAAAGTTACAAATTTTAATTCGTTTAATAAGTTGACAAGACTATAAGCTCATCTTTACATTGTCCAATGCTTATCACTTTTTTCGTTTCCTTGTCACTGTATTTCATTTAATTGCAAGGCCTATCATTGCCAGTGCGTCATCGTCTTCAATCGACGCCATCACAAAAAATCTCAAGACCGCTTCGGTACAACGGAACGTTCCCATACATGCTACTGACTTGTGGTAGACCTGCGCAGGTAATTCTGTACAGTTAATATCTCCGATAAACCATAGCGTGTATGGCAGGCTTTAGGCGTAAAATTTTGATGTTTTTGGCATAATTTAGTTGATTTATTTAAACAGACATCAGATATGTATATGATAGTATAGATTATTATACATAATATATTCTATACATATAATAAAATTGTAACTGATCGGTGTCTGTACACGGAAGATATACGAGGAAAAATATTATTAATCGTTATGTGGGCTCTATCTCAAAACAATGTTTTTTTTTATCTGTTAGTCTGGCTTGTATGTTTGTATGTGCGCTTGTACTCGCTAATCTCAGGAACGGTTTAACAGAATTAAATACATAAACAAACTTCCTTCACCATTTAATGTTTGTTTTATTTGAATCGGTTGATAAATAAAAAAGTTCAGTTCATAAATGAATATAAATTATTTTATTTAATAAATATGCTATAAAATAACTGTTTTATTTAATTGATTGAAATATTAGTTTTTAATATAATTGATATTATCGTTAAAATGATAATGTTATTAGAACACGGAAGTAATACAGATTATTAAATAAATAATTGTGTAGTTCAAGCGGGCGAATCCGCAAGCTGGTCGCTAGTTATAAATATTTTTTACATTTTCTATCTGAATGTTCGTTTGGTTTGTTTGGAAACAGCTAAAGCAACTTTAGCATGAATGATAGAAATTAGCTTAATTTTTATTTTTTTATTTTATTTTATAATTACGGTTCCGTTTTGCTTAGTAGTAGTACTCAGATACTTTTGTTATAGTCTAATAAACTTTATCTAAATTATGATAACACTCTTTAAATTCACATTCACATTCACATTAAATGACGACTACCTATGATAAGTTATGATCATTTGGTGATAAGTGGAGAAATATTTATATATAAAATTAAATCAAAAAAATTAAATCAATTTCGTACTGTATCCCGCACACAGGAGCAGGTAGGCAGAGCAGGGAACCTAGTATAACACACTCCGTTCCCCAATTTCCGCCATATTTTTCAAGGTATTGCGTGTTAAGTGGCGGAATTCAACGGCGAGCTTTTGCCTTGGTGCCATAGTAAAGAAATGTAAATATTAATAAACAATAATTCAATCCCTCGAGTGCGGATGGAACCCACAACTGTCGTGTGTGCCTCTGGGTCACGACGACCTCAACATTTATGTATAGTTAGGTACTATACATAAATGTTAAATTATAAATATATTTATGATCCGAAAATGTACCAAAAATTGCTCCTTATAAAGATAACCTTATATGAATTCGCTTCCCTAAATGGTAAATAGAGACAATTTAAATTCCATATTATCTGATTATATGGTCGCTATTTTGTTGTTTCCTGCCGTGTGACAAGAAAAGATGGAAATTGTAGAAAAAAGACATCTCGTAAAAAAAATGTTTTTGTATGGATACAGCGTGAAGATAAAAAATATTTTTATTTTTTATAATACTTTTATGAAATAAATACGTAATAAGTACATATTATGAAAAAAAATATTTTCAAAATTAAATGAGACAGAAATGTTTATTTTTTAAATTATTATTGACATACACACTTGTATTGGCATACATCAATTATGTTAGAGCAGGGGTTCCCAACCTTTTCTTGATCAAGGACCACTTTTGTATCATTCTTGGTAGCACGGACCACTATGCATGTAGGTATAATAAAAATTTACTGTGATAATTAAACAGAAACTTCGCCTCACCATCCCGTCATATAATTAAAATCGTTCGCGGACCATATTTAGGCTTCTACGGACCACTGGTGGTCCGCGGACCACTGGTTGGGAACCACTGTGTTAGAGGTAGGTACATAAGCAATATATTTTAATAGAATCTTAATGTTTAATGTTCAAATATTTAATATAAAATATATATAATTTGATATTCACCAGATGTAATAGTCGGAATAATTTGTAAAGGTATCTTCTTAATAAAAACTCGGGTAAGTGCCCAAGAATATAAAATGGCCTCTCGTTTAGCCATCTCGTAATAAATTCTTACAATTAACAAGAGGAAAAAGCTTCTTTTCTTAAGAGCATTGAGCGTTAATTAAAGTATTCACTTAATTTATACTAACAGTAAACAACTTCACATAAATAAATTGTTTAGTTCAGTTCATTGCTTTTTGAACAAGTTTTCTTTTTTTTTAATTAACGAAAATTGTGGACTTTGAGTTTGAAAGGCTTTGATCACATTTTATAGAAGAAAAAAAAATTAAAAAAAATTGGAAAATTTATTTGGAATGTTTTAATTATATTAATGTTTTTTTTTTTAATTAATGGCTTTGCTTGTCTTTTATACTTACTTTGATATATTACTGATCTCCTGTTTGCTTATGTTCTAAGTATTGTATAATTTATTAAAAAAAAATAGGTAATCGCAGCTGAATATTACTATTAGGTACTATTAGCTGAATATTTAATAGTACAGTGCAATGTATTTGTTATAAATTATTATTATTTATTATCTATTATCTTTACACTAGCGACCCAAACGCGGCTTCGCCCGTATAAATTATTATTATTTTATATCCAAAAGCGAATTAAAAGAATATATTTATTTATATACATAAATTTTAGTCTATGTGCTATTCTGATGTACAAATAAACTATAAGTGTTATTGTAAGGTCTCATCTAAATACGTCCACTATTTTTTGTCATGAAAGTAAAACAAATATCCATCCTAAAAATCTTTAACATTTATAATAAAAAAAAAAATCAGCTTCACGTTGTATCCCACTCACAGTAACGTAGGCAGAGAGAGGAAATATAAATTAAAAAAAATATTACATTTCCTCGAGTAGGGATCGAACCCACAAACAGTCGCGTATACAGTCACACTTTGCCCCCATGCGCCACGGCTGGCCTCAACATTTTTATTAATTATTAATAGATGTTAATATTAATAAGAAAAACAAAAAGTCGATAAAATAAATAAATATAAATCTACCCGCCAATTCCCTCACAATGTACGGCACAGGGATTTTTGTTTTTGGAACTAAAATATTCGAAGAGCCGACTCGAGACGCCATTTCTCGCCTGCCGCTTGAGCTCTCTTGGAAAATATTCTCGTGAGTTCCATTCTATGTATAATTTACAAACACTTTCGTATTTTGAGTAATGCGATTAGTAGACTGGGATGTGTTGTTTATTGTTTATTTATAAAGTGACAGGTGTTGGTTTTTGTTACTTTTGTTTTATATGACGCCATACGTGGCGCAGAGTCACTAGTGTGTGACTGTAAACGCGACAGGTCGTGGGTTCGATTCCCACTCGAGGAAATGTAATATTCAATATAATAATTTCTTCGCTCTGGTGTCGAGGCAAATCGCGGCGTTTTGTTCCGCCACTTATACATTACGTATTAATACAGAAGTCTTAATGGGAATGGGAGTTATAATACATATGTTCTTTACACTAGGTTCCCAGGTTCCCGTACTAACGTTTTGCGATTGTTATTGCTTGTATAAATTGCATAATATCGTATTCCTATTTTTAATAAGTTTCAAGTTTCAACCTTTATATTCAAATGAACATACTTGCAAAAACACTAATAGGTATTAATTAATTTTATTATATGAAAAATATCTAGAAAATACAACAAAACGAAGTGGCAACGAAGCACGTATAAAGTGAGCAATTTAATATATTTTTATTCTTTTGCAAATAGATATTCCTATATACTGATGAGTTATTGAGTTTTAATAGGTTGTGTTATTTATTGGTATGCATCCGTTCATATAGGTTATCTTTTATTGCATACATTGCATAATTGTAAGGTGAGAAGAAATAATTGCTTTTTTAAAGTGTTATTCCACATTTAGGAAAGTAAAATACTTATTTAGAAAACGTATAAAAATTTGAACGTAGCGGGGCTCGAACCCGCGCCTCCTGGACACAGATCTGGCGCTCTGACTACTAAGCCAGACGTTCTCATCGAGCTATGTCGAAATTTTTATACGCTTGTTACAACTTGTTTATGTTGTTAGCATCTCTGTAGGGAGATTTTTACAAATTTCCGCTACCCAAAGATAATTACTAAGAATTATCGCTTGGCAAGAGAGAATGCTATTTATTAAATATTTTTAAAAATTTTTTTAAAGTGTTATTCTATTGCATTAAAAATAATAACAAATTTAGTACCTAAGTAAGTAGGTGCTTAGTAATTGAGATCATCGTGGTGCAAGAGCATAGTAGTGGGACTAACACGACGGTTGTGGGTTGGGTTCGATCACCATTCGAGGAAATCAAATATTTATTGAAATTTATATTTTCATTTTTTCACTCCGGTATCGAGATAAAGCGCGGCGTTGAGTTCTGCCACTTAACACGCAATGCCTCCAGAATTGGGCGAAAAATGGGGAAAGGAGTGTCTTAACACTAGTTTATATCTGCCTAGCCTTCTGTGTGCGTGATACAGTGTGAAGCTGATAAAATTTATAATAAATTTAGTACCTAAGTAAGTAGGTATCTAGTAATTGAGGCGCACTCCCCAACCGTCAACCCCACTTGGGGAATGAGTTATTATTTATAAATATTTTCATTTCTTCGCTCTGGCACCAAAGCAAAAGCCCGGCAGAGTTGAGTTCCGCCACTCAATACGCAATGTCTCGAAAAAATCAGCGGAAAGTGGGGAGGGGCGTGTCTTATCACTAAGTGTCCTCTGCCTGCCCTGCTATATGCGGGATAGAGCGTAAAGCTGATTATTATTATTATTAATAAATTTAGTATTAAGGTTCTACATATTGTATATTGTAACGTGATTTAATTTATTCAAAATTACAAAATCGAAAGGTATTTAGACAAGGCGTCCCTTCGAAACGCAACACAAGCTCATAAAATATGGAAAAGAATAATAATAGGGAATAAAACATTGAGAAGCCGCTTAAACCATTTCGAATTAGTACTGAAACTCGGTTCGGAGAACTTGGTGAGATTTTATAAGAGAAACAAGAAAATTTTAAGGAAATTGACGGTGAAAAATTATTTGCCAGTTGGACATAGCACAGTTGGTAAGTTATTTATAAAGTTGTGTTTTTAT
Source organism: Heliconius himera (assembly GCA_021202915.1). Taxonomy (NCBI): domain Eukaryota; kingdom Metazoa; phylum Arthropoda; class Insecta; order Lepidoptera; family Nymphalidae; genus Heliconius; species Heliconius himera. The sequence continues at coordinate 50,355 of JAJHJA010000843.1, forward strand.
TAAAATATTAAAGTGACTAAAATCATCTATTCTCAGTTCATTTTTTATTTTTTCATATATAAGAACATGAAATGAAAATATTAAATATTTTTTTCATTCTCTTCATTCTATTCGGGGAATCGAACCCACAATCGTCGTGTCTACTACTCTTTCCACTTTTTAACATGCAGTATAATATACCTTTGTACGTATTGAGAAATACCTGCCTATTTATAATTACAAAAAATCTAATATAATAACGAATGAGGCCAGGCGTTACGTAGGGACACAAATGGTTAGTGGGTTCGACTCCCACTCGAAAAAAATAAATATTTGTTTAAATTTATATTTTTATTTCTTCGTTCTGGTGTTGAGACAAAGTGCGGTGTTGAGCTCTGTCACTCAACACACAATGCTTACACTATTCGGCGGAAAGTGTGGAACAGAGTGTCTTGACACTAGGTTCCCTCTGCCTACCCTGCTGTGTGAGGAATAGAATACAGCGTGAAGCTGATTTTATAAGTAAATATCATATGACATACTTGCAATATATTTTTTAGTTGAGTCTACAAAAATAGCCAGTGGTAATAAGAGAGCGGGTGAGAATTTTACAATTTGCACTAAACGATACAAGCTATTTTGATTTATTATGAATATACTACTACTACTACTATATGGACAAGAATAAATGTATGTATTTTAATTATATACGTACTAACAAATTATCTCATGTATTTCATTTTTAAACTACCTCCTTTTTAGTTGTTAATATGATTTAAATGTAAAATTTTCTATAAATTTAAATTTTCTTTTTATTGTCATTCATCTTTAGCATCAAGTTGGAATTGTGGAGAAAGCAGAGAGAACCAAAGTAGAGGGTGCCTATTGCTAAGATACCCCGAAAGCCTTGCTTGCTCTGTTTGCTTGCCTTAACACCAGAGCGCAGAAAAGAGAATATTAATTATTAATATTATTACTAAACAAATAAAAAATAAGCTATAATTTCGCCATTAAAAATAAGCTGTAATTTAGCTCGTACAAGGATGTTCATATATTCACATGTAGCTAATGCCGTACAAAATACTAACGGTAATGTACATTTATGTCCTGTTGCTATTGAGCTCGTTTCGTTTACGCTGCGGTCTCGGTTAGGGATTGCTTTTAACGAAGTTTGGTTGCGTTGAAATGATTTATTTCGTTTCTATTGGGACCGTTATGGCGTATTGGCAAAGCGTGTAACTGTAACCGCAACGGTCGTGGGTTCTTTTTCTACTCGATGGTATTAATATTTTCATGTCTTCGCTTCGTCAAGCGAAGACATGAAAATATTTCTATAGCGTGGCGTTGAGTTTCGTAATTTAACAAACAATATCTCTCTCGGCGGAAAGTGAAGAACGGAGTATTTTAAATCAGGGTTCTCTCTGTCTATCCTGTTATTTGCGCGATAAAGGATAAAATAAATTTAATAAAGAAATCGTTCCTCTCATTTTTATAATTATGGTTTAGGTACCGAAATGCGGATTAAAGAATAAAAATATTCATACACACTCTAATGGAGGGGTCGCGATTCTGAATCAACAACAGTTGACAAGTGCGCAACAGTTGCAATCAACATTTTAAAAATATTTAATTATGACTTGATGATAAGTAAAACTTTGTAATCATACATTTTTTTTATTTTTATGCATCTAGTGCACATAGAAAAACATACTTAAGATTCTGCGTTCTACAATTTCCATTTGTTTACGAGTCTGTGGTAGAAAATTCGATCTTTTTTTAACCAAGGCGTTAAAAAATTTTTTTTTCAGGGTTCTGTATCTCAAAAGGAAAAAAAGCGGAATCCTTATAGGCTCACTTTATTTTCCCAGACAGTCCGTGGGTTAAAACTATTCCATATAAGACAATATCCTCAGATCGCGTGGACGTATTAAGCTGGAATTAATATCAAATATTGAAGTCTACGGTCCCTTGGAGGAAAAAAATCATCATCCTTGACGATATGGAGATTTGATATTTATTTCAGCTTGATACTACCACTTAATCTTAAGAAGAAGAGAGATCTTGACAAACCCACAAGCATAGACAAACAACTAAGAGAGAACTATATGGATTGTCCTTTTTCTTTTTTAGCTACGGAATACTACGCTAAGCTACGCAAATAACTATATAGATATATAGATTCGTCCATTTCATACGTACCACATTTGATATATGAACGCCACACGGCGCTACGCATATCACATATCGTGCGGAAACTGAAATGGGACAATGTGTCCGCTCTAACGCGACGCGGTTATATTGTTCTGTGAAATCCTTTTTTGTTTTTTTTTGAAATTTTTTATACGAATAAAATATGGAAATTGTGGTTTGGTTATTTATTTAAAATTTGGTTAAGTCGGATGTAGGTGCTTATTGATTTATTATTTTTTGTGTTTAATTTTAGAGCATATATGGAGTTTTTTTACATGGTTAATAGTAAAATCATGGTTATATATGATGATAAACATAAAAAAGCTAACTATCTGATGCTCTCTGACATCTCAATTAAGCGTAATTGGTATACCTATACACATATTTACGTATAGATATATATTTGTATTGAATTAATTAAAAGTTTTTATTTAACTTCACGTTGTATAATACATGTAACAAATTATGCAGAAGGAACTTAATGTTAAGACACTTCGTTGCACACTCAATACCCAATTTAGGAGACATTGAGTGTTGAGTGGCAGAACTCAACGCCGCGCTTTGTCGGTTGAATATAATTCATTCTCTCGAATCGAATCCATAATATTTCGTGTACAGACACTACCTGTGATGGCTTTCCAGTAAAGAGATTATACTAAATCAAATCGGTATATAATCACTTATTAATCTACAATAATAGTGATGTGCCAATTTTCTCCACAGATTCACTACAAACATCTATTAAGTATAACACAATATAATATATTAATAATTGAAATAACGTAACGTTAGCGACGTTAGCGTGCGAGTATTATGGTAAATTACTACAATAACATGAATATTTAACGATCTAATTGTATTTAGTACAACACTAAATGTGAGTTACGGTTGTGTTTGATTTTGATTATTTTGATGTTTATTATGTATGTATAATTAATAATTAAAGGAGTAATAAATGTTCATACTAATATTATATTATTATTTGAAAAAAAAGCCAGTTGTGGCGCAGGGGACTAAGTGTGTCTGTAAAATTGACTGGGTGTGGGCTCGATCACCACTAGAGGAAATGAAATATTTATTTAAATTTATATTTCCATTTTTTCGCTCTGGTGCCGAGGCAAAGCGCGATGTTAAGTTCCGCCACAAAACACGCAAGCCTCGAAAATTCTGTGGAAAGTGGGGAACGACATGTCTTAATGAGAAATATCCTGCTATTTGCGGGATATAGCGTGAAGCTGATTAAAAACAGATAATGTTCTAAAAATTTGGGAAAGTGAGAAACTAAGTGCCTTTGCACTAGTTTTCCCCTGCCTCCCCTATCTACCTTTCTTAATGCGGCCTGCGTGTTGCTAAAAAAAGACTTCGTAAAGAGTATATTTCATAGAAAATATATTGTTTTTATAGAAAATAATGTTTTGTGTCCAGTTTTGTTTTTGAATTGGTGCTAGCTAGCTATTAGTGATTCTCTTTGTACAATATTCAACTTGTCATATAAAAGGTAAAAGTGAAAAAAACGTTTTGTTGACGATTTACTTTGCTTTTCAGAAGAATTCTTTATAACGTGTTCGCAGAAAAATTGTTTTTTTCGTAAATTTTTTTTCTTATAAAAATGAGTGTTTCTTGCTATTAAAATATAAACTAGAAATTCATTTTTCCTGAAATATATAAATATATTACAATTGAATGTGTAAAAAAGTGTAAAACTCACTTTCATTCATTTTTCATATCGAAAACGTAGTAAAGGAATATGTAAGAGTAAAATAAGAAAAAACTAAACTATAATACAATATACATACAGCTTCACGTTGTATCTTGCACTGAGTAGCGTAACCAAAGGTAGCCTAGTGTTAAAACACTCCGTTCCCTACTTTCCGCCGAATTCTGGAGGCATCGCGTGTTGAGCACCCGAACGCTTTTTGCCTCGATATCAGAGCGAAGAAATGAAAATATTAAATATTTTATATCCTTGAGTGGGAATCGAATCCACAATCTGTCTTGTTTACTCGTGACTCTGGCCTCATTACATGTAAGCCTTTCTAAATGTCTTCTTTATCTCAAGCCATGTAACATCACACGAAATACGTATAATATCACAAAACAGGTCAAGATCTATCTATCAAAATCCTTTCTTATGTTCAGCTTCAAGATGGTGTCAAATTGACGCATCCGGTGCCTTTGTCGTCCGCCGGAAGTGCACTTACAGCCTGATACCCACTAAGAATATCCTTCCGGTTGTCTTTTCGGCACTTGCTTCGAGTGTTTTGAGACATTTTTAGATTTTCTAAAAGATTTTGTTTACTCGAGATTAATCTTCACGTTTTGAAAGATAAATTATGCGAGGTTCCTGGTAAAGATTTTATTGATTGAAATATTTCTTATAGGTCCCGACTGTTTGTCCTAATAAACTATTGTATAGTAATAAACAAGCCGTTTATTTTCTTTTTAGTTTTATGCAGTCGGGGTTTTTGTTTTTATAAATATTTTTTTATTTTTCACTTTTTGGTTAGAATTCATTATGGTAATGATAATCATGAAATACCTTTTTAAAATCCTCGTATTGAGCTATTTAATTTGATACCCATAATGTGGTATTCGAAACGATTTTTTTTCACTAAGTGCAATGGCGTCCCACAGCCGCCATGATGGTTTTTTTTAACATCACCTATCTAAGAACACTTGGACTGCTAATATGAATTTAACGATACCTCAATTATGTAAATCCGTTCAGTGATTCTGGAGATATGAGGTAATAAAAAATATTACATACATACATACAAGATACGCGCGAAAAACATAACCCTTCCTTAGTAGTCGGAAAAAAGTTAATTGAACGTTAAAACGATTGCTTAGTACTTATTGGTAGTAGTAATCATAAACTAGTAGAATATAGTAGGAATTGAATCCGCAGACATTCCAATTGTCGTCCAAAGCTGTACCGCTCATCCATTGGGTATGCAAGGTACAGCAAAAGCAAAAAGGTATTGAAAGTCTTATTTTTTTTAAAATATTTTTTATCAATATTAATTTAAAGATAATTAATTATTAAGTTTTTTGTAAAAAGTTAGGTAAAGTAAAATTGTGACAAGAAACGCGATAATAATAATTTAATTAAAGATCAAAATCATAGATAAAAGTGAACGATCGTATAAATCTCTTAAAGTAGACTTTTAGTAACATTTATCTTTGAAGCGTCAAATATATAAATATTTTTAACATTTTTAAAATGTTATTCCACACTTAGGAAAGAAAAATATTTATTAGGAAAATGTCTAAAAATTTAATGTAGCGGGATGTTAGCCCGCGCCTCTTTGGACGGACTTCTTGGAATGGTTTCCAAAGAGGTGCGGGTTCAAATCCCGCTACATTCAAAATTTTTATACGTTTTCTTAATAAGTATATAAATATTTGGCGAAACTGTTTTATTATATGCCTACCTACACTAACTGCGAAACATTCAATTATTTACTTAAATTATTTTAGTGTATATTCATAGATATAAACAAAATTTTAGTTTCACAGTGTTTACTGCATATAGCAAGGTAAGGAGATAGAACCTGGGAATCACATGTCGTGTGACACTCCGTTCCCAATAAGATACTTCTGTTCATAACTTTCCGCCGAATTCTGGAGACATTATATATTGAGTAACAGAATTCAACGCCGCGCTTTGCCTCTACAACAGTGCGAAGAAATAAAATAATTAAATATTTCACTCCCTCAAGTGGGAATCGAACCCCTTTACAGTAACACGCTTGTGTTTAAAATCTCTTAGAATATATTACGCTAGTATATTACATACATATTGTCACAATAAAATTTTCGCGTGCATTTTTAAAGTGATAGTAAAATAAGACAACGGGCGTCTTTTCCACTTGATTTATAAGTTCCTTTTGTATCGCGGCGCATATGGCGCGAAAACTGAAAAATTGCTGGACAGATAAATAATGATAACTTGGTGGAATGTTTTACGTAAGACCTTTTTACAAGGACTTGGCGAATGCGCTTACATTTGAAAGCTCGCCTTTATTTTCACGCATTTTTCTGTTCTATTTTTATTGTGGAAGAACAACGTAATATTTAAGTTATTCTTAGGGATTCGTAGCTTGAAAAGAAAAAACGGCACTTCTTATAGAATCTTTTTGTAGTACGTCCGTATGTCTCTAGTTAAATTATAGGCGAGAAAAAGGCTTTTTAAAAAACTTATTTATTTCATTTTACAAATAACCTTTCTGTATCAGAGCAAGTTGAAGACAAAGAATATTAATTAAATAATTATATTATTGAAAATAGTTATCTCAGCAAATATATTGAACTCTATTGTTTGTTTCCACGAGCTGCAAGTGCGGCGTCAGGGGAATGTATCTTTACACGTTGTTAACTCTCTCAAGACCCCTTTTCCCAGGAACGCGTGGGGGTATCAAGCTGAAACGTATATTAAATACTCATATTGAACCTGTCAAACTTCTCAGCCACCGTAATCAAAACATACAGTCGTTTGTGCCGCAAATTTTCAAAACTCACAAGGAAATCAAAATCAAGAGGATACTTCCCGTGAACTCAGAATCTTTAAGTATGGTACGAAGCAATGTCTTATAGCACAGATAAAGAGAAAATTGCAAAAATTGAATTTTTTAGTTTTTTTCATAGAAAAAAATCGTCACAAATTTATAATTTTAATTCATATCATTCAAAAGGAGTGCATACCGCCCGCAAAATTAAGTTGCTAACTCGCACTTATTTTTTAATAAGGTTTATTTTTTTTTGGTTAGGTCGACTTGTGACTGTGGAATTGTGTAATAAAATCTATGAAACTGAATTTGAACCATCAGCTTCACGCTGTATCCCACACATAGCAGGGTAGGCAGAGGGAACCTAGTGTTAAGATACTCCATTGCCCACTTTCCGCCGAGTTCTGGAGGCATTGCAACACCGCGTTTGGCATCGACACCAGAGCAAAGAAAGAAAAATATCAACACAATCGAGTGGAAATCGAGTCCACAATCTGTCACATTTACAGTCAGACGCTTTCTATTGCGCCACGACTGGATTGCCCAGGTATATATTATTCAAGAGGTAAAAAAAATATCCATACATCTGAACGTAAAACACACGCAATATATATTTTTCAAAGCGTCGAGATATGCGAGAGACGCCGCCGATGAATTCCCATTTGAAACGGCACCCGTCTCGGAATCCCAAATATCTTATCAAATATTTTAAACACTATAATATTCATTCGTACGTGAAATATTATGATTGGTCGTAGATAGATATTGTTTTATGTTACGTAGATTTTTTTAGGGTCTTATCTCAAAAAGCAAAAGTAGGATTACTTTGTTATCTGACTGTCCGTCTGTCTAGATTATTTATTTTTTCGAGATTGTGTGAAAGTATGAAACTAAAAATAATATCAAATAATCAATAGAAAATCTTCATCAAACAGCTATTACTATAGCGGTCAGTATATGATAACAAATAGAATATAAGGCTGGTTGTGGAAACAGTTAGCATTCAGCAAGATCAATCTTACATAGTAACTTAATTTTTATATTTATATAAAATTAAAATGAAATCCTACGTTTTTCTGTCCGTTTTGGTCGCAGTTGTAGTGTTAGTTGAGTGTACTCATACTTTTTACGGCTCTAGCACTTTTGGAAAACTAGTGTACCATAAAGATGCTAAATTTAGTGCCAATATGTTTAGAAAACGCGTTGAAAATATCACATATGTGCTGCCATCTAATATTGGATATGGAAAATCTATTCAGGTATTTTTTTTTAGTTTTTTTTTCATATAGTGATATATTTCTCTCGTCTCCTGAGAATAAAGACTTGTTCTTTTTCTTTTGTAAAGCAGGCTTTGTTATCATTTTTTGTATTTATTGTGTAACATTATATTATAGAAGCCAGTCGAGGCGCAGGGGCACAAAGTGTGACTGGTTGTGGGTTCGATCTCCACTGGAGCAAATGAAATTGAACGAAAGTGTTTCTTGACATTAGGTTCTCGCTTCCTGCTATGCGGGAAAAAATATGAAGCTGCCTTTTTTATACAGACGGAAGTAACCTATTTTTTAAATGATAGCCAAAAAGAACTGGTTCGGAAAAATAAAACTGATCGAAACCACCATATTTCACAAATATTAAGCTATTTGAACCTGCACACAGCAGGTTAGGCATAGAGAATTTAGTGTTAAAACACTCCGCTCCCCGCTTTCTGCCGAATTTGCCTCGACACCAGAGCGAAGAAATGGAAATATAAGTTTAAATAAATATTTCATTTCCTCGAGTGGGGATCGAACCCACAACCAGTCGGTTTTACAGTCACACTTCGTGTAATTAAAATCTATAGGATACTTTCCATGAACCGGATGACGCTCGTCTATCAGGCCCTCCAATAGGTGGACCGATAGTCTGGTCAAGGTCGCGTGAAGGCGCTGGATGGACCTACCGGCGTGGAGATCCTTGGGGGAAGGCCTAAGTCCAACAGTGGGCATTGAAAGGCTGATGTATGACGATGACGATGACTTCCTGTGGGCCAGTTATGAAAGCTACGAAGTGAAAACTTACAATATAAATAAAGGAAAAAATCCAAAAACTGTAAATTTATAGTTTCCATATTAAAAAATCATTGCAAACAAATCTTTGTAGTACACTCAAAATGAATGCACATGGCCGCAAAATTAAGTTTGTCAAATTTTATAAGTTGTACTATACGATACCTATATCTTGAGTGGGTGAGTCCTGCTCGCATTTGGCCGTTTTGTTGTTAACTTGGAAAGGCTTTAAGTGTAAAAGAGTGAACAGCATTGCTATTTTACTAATATAGGCTATCTATAGCATTATTACCCGACTGCAGCGAAGTCCAAAAGAAGGATTATGATTTTACGCATAAGTATGTATGTCCGTTTCTTCGTTCACTTGTAACTGTTAAACCAGTGAATTGTTTTTGATAAATGATTTCTAGTCGTTGGACTTTTCTTGATGGTGCGTGTGTTACTGGATATATTAATTTAATTTATACAGACGGTTTTTTGTTTTGTTTATAATTAATTTGTTTTATATTTACGATTGGGATTGATATCACAAAATATTTTAAATAATCTGTATCGTCTAAGGACATCTAGATGTTCTTTGGCAATGTAAATTTAATTTATGCTTTTTATTATTAGTCATGCTGTATCCCGTATATAGCAAGGTAAGCAAAAGGAATCTAATGGTGTTAAGACACTCCATTCTTGAATATTCGCCAAGTTTTCGAGACATTGCGTTTTAAGTGGCGTTGAGGTCCGCCTTTCAACACACAATGCCTAAAGGATTCGGCGAAATGTGGTAAACGGAGTTTGTATACTAGATCCTCAGGTTCCCTCTGCTCACCTCCTATGTACGGGATACATCGTCAAGCTAAAAAAAGAAAAATAATATTTTAAAATTATTTATTTTCAGCTTACACATTATAAACTATGTTGCTTACAAATAAATAAAACATGCATTTTTTTAATAATATTATAATCAAAAATGATTACTGAGAAGCTTAAGCATAAATGTTTATATCGTAATTTATTGCGTGTCCTCGGTCGCTTTTCATACGTATATTGACGTAGGAGTATCCTAGGCCTCCCGAAGTAACGTTAGCAGAGGCTCCAGAATGGGTTAAATCGTAGATGAGGATTCCCTGAAACATAAAAATATATGTAATTTTATAGGTATAGGCTATTACTAGGTCTTGCCTGCGGTTTCGCTCGAGATATTAAATGGCACAACTTTAAATTATGTATGACACATCCGAGTTTCCGAAGTATCTCTGATAGGGACAGTGGTTAAATTAAAACGATTTAAGTGATGTACTTGTATATAAAAATAATCAGTCTATTCAAACCAGTGGTTCTTGAGATTAGCACATTCAACCAAACAAACACTTCAGCCAGGAAAGCTTTTGAGGCCAGTCGTGGCGCAGGGGCACCGCCTGGTCGGTTTCCAGGAGGCGCGGGTTCGAGTCCCGCTACGTTCAATTTTTTATACGTTTTTTAAATAAGTATTTTTCTTTCCTAAGTGTGGAATAACACTTTTAAATGTAAAAAAAAAATGTATAAAAGATTCTACAACATTTTTTGTTATGAAAACTATTGGGAAACATCGTCGTATTGCATTTCAAATAACACCACTTAGCCAACCGTACGTTGTCGTCCAAATCAAATGCTAAATTTCGGCTCCATCGGTCGGGAATAACTGGTTTAAAATTCAAATACAAGACTTGACCTACATTCGGTAACAAGTTAAGATTGTAAAAAGTGTTAAAAAATCTACAAAAAAATGTGATATTATACTATTATTGTTTATTTATCTTCAAGTTTTTTTTTGTGTTTTCCGTGCCTTTTAGACAAAAAAAATGCGTTTATTACTAACAGTCATAGAAATATCATATCAATGCTCAAATAGGTTAATATTTGTGAAATATGGTGGTTTCGATCAGTTTTATTTTTCCGAACCAGTTCTTTTTGGTTATCATTTAAAAGATGGGTTACTTCCGTCCGTATAAAAAAGGCAGCTTCATAATTTTCCCGCATAGCAGGAAGAGAGAACCTAATGTCAAGAAACACTTTCGCTCAATTTTCGAGACACTACGTGTCCAGTGGCGGAAGTTTACACTCACTTTGTTTTCTTACTATAGTGAATAAATGAAAATGAATTCATTCCCCTGATTTAGGGGTTGAGTCGAATATAATATAAAATTAAATTAAATCAGCTTCACGCTGTACCCCGCCCACAGCTGTGTATTGAGTGGCATTGTTTATTGAGTGGCGGAACTCAACGCCACGCTTTGCCACGACATAAGAGCAAAGAAATGGAAATATAAATTTAAATAAATATTTCATTTCCTCCAGTGGAGATCGAATACACAACCAGTCGCGTATACAGTCACACTTTGTGCCCCTGCGCCACGACTGGCTTCTAGAATATAATGTTATACAATATAAATACAAAAAATGGTTTCAAGCCTGCTTTACAAAAGAAAAAGAACAAGTCTTTATTCTCAGGAGATGAGAGAAATATATCACTATATAAAAAAAAACTAAAAAAATTACCTGAATAGATTTTCCATATCCAATATTAGATGGCAGCACATATGTGATATTTTCAACGCGTTTTCTAAACATATTGGCACTAAATTTAGCATCTTTATGGTACACTAGATTTCCGAAAGTGTTGGAGCCGTAAAAAGTATGAGTACACTCAACCAACACTACAACTGCGACCAAAACGGACAGACAGACGTAGAATTTCATTTTAATTTTATATATAATATATAAAAATTAAATTAAGTACTATGTAAGATCGATCTTGCTGAATGCTAACTGTTTCCACAGCCAGCCTTATATTCTATTTGTTATCATATACTGACCGCTATAGTAATAGCTGTTTGATGAAGATTTTCTATTGTGGTTATTATCAGTTGATATGAAATCGTTTAGATTATGTTGTTAATGTATACATTAGTCATATTACATTGAAATTAAGATTAAATTATATATTAAACGTTTCATTACTAAGTTTGTTCATATTTGTGGTAAAGAAAGCGATTGGGATGAGGTGATTAATGGGTTCAAATCTTTTAGGGAAATATTCCAGCCAAGTCCAGTGATCACACTTCTTTTGTCTATGAACTCAACAACCAATGTATATATTATAATATTGAACTTGGCTCTCATTTTACATTTATGTTTTTTTTACTTAAATAAAGAACGAAGAGATATTTTTGTAAGGAGAATTTTAAATTACTTTTGTAGGCTATCACTGTTGTATCATACATATAATTTAATACAACATATATACTACAAATAACTTCTTTAAGTACAATTATACAGTTGTACTTAAAGATAAAAAATGTTTTAACGATTCAAAGAATAAGCAAATGAGTCAACAATATCTACATATGTAAAAAAACATAATAATATAAATATATATCATATATATATTTATCTTAATAAATCCCGCACACTGCAGGGTAGGCAGAGGGAACCTAGTGTTAAGACACCGTTCCCCACTTTCTGCCGAATTCTGGAGGCATTGCGTGTTGAGTGGCAGAACTCAACGCCGCGCTTGTCCTCGACACCAGAGCGAAGAAATGGAAATATAAATTTAAGTAAATATTTCATCTCCTCGAGTGGGGATCGAACCCACAACAGTTTTACAGTCACACTTTGTGTTGCTTTGTGTGTTTAATCAGTGTAATAGTGTATGAACCATTTTTTTTATTAGCTTTAAGCTGTATCCCGCATGTAGCAGGGTAGGAACCTAGTAATGATATTTCGTTCCGGTCGGAACATGGTTCCGGAACATGGTTCTGAGATTATTCACTTAATTATTTCAATTTAAATTTCATATTAAAATATTTCTTTTATTGAAAATAATAATTTAATTATCTTGATTGGTTGGTTGTTGGTTTTATTTAATTAAAACGTATAGTTTTGTTAGCAAGCAACCGGGATTAAAAATTTCTATCTATACTAATATTATAAAGAGATAAGATTTGTAATTTCGTAAGTATGTATGTATGTTTGTATTGTTTTCACACGACAACTACCGGACCAATTTCAAAAATTCTTTCGCTATTAGAAAGCTGCATCTTCACCGTCCCACACCATAGGCTATATCACATTTTCAAAAAAAATAGGGATCCCTAAGAAAAATGCAATAATGTAACCCAAGGTGTGAAGAAATTGATCTAAAAAAAATTATCATCGCGTGCGCTGCGAAAACTATTGATGATAGAACAAAATAATATTCGTTTTATATAATATAATAAAATAATGTATGTTTGACCATATGTCCAACTACTGTAGTTATGACAATATAACTACTTTTTTATATTTTATAAGTCGATGAAAGTGCCGGCAATAACCAAACCATTTTATTCCCCAACTCTCCCAACTCTCCGAACTCTCCCAACTCTCCGAACTCTCCGAACTCTCCCAACTCTCCCAACTCTCCCAACTCTCCGAACTCTCCCAACTCTCCCAACTCTCCCAACTCTCCGAACTCTCCCAACTCTCCCAACTCTCCCAACTCTCCCAACTCTCCCAACTCTCCCAACTCTCCCAACTCTCCCAACTCTCCCAACTCTCCCAACTCTCCCAACTCTCCCAACTCTCCCAACTCTCCCAACTCTCCCAACTCTCCCAACTCTCCCAACTCTCCCAACTCTCCCAACTCTCCCAACTCTCCCAACTCTCCCAACTCTCCCAACTCTCCCAACTCTCCCAACTCTCCCAACTCTCCCAACTCTCCCAACTCTTATAAGTCGATGAAAGTGCCGGCAATAACCAAACCATTTTATTCCCCAACTCTCCCAACTCTCCGAACTCTCCCAACTCTCCCAACTCTCCCAACTCTCCCAACTCTCCCAACTCTCCCAACTCTCCCAACTCTCCCAACTCTCCCAACTCTCCCAACTCTCCCAACTCTCCCAACTCTCCCAACTCTCCCAACTCTCCCAACTCTCCCAACTCTCCCAACTCTCCCAACTCTCCCAACTCTCCCAACTCTCCCAACTCTCCCAACTCTCCCAACTCTCCCAACTCTCCCAACTCTCCGAACTCTCCGAACTCTCCGAACTCTCCCAACTCTCCCAACTCTCCCAACTCTCCCAACTCTCCCAACTCTCCCAACTCTCCCAACTCTCCCAACTCTCCCAACTCTCCCAACTCTCCCAACTCTCCCAACTCTCCCAACTCTCCCAACTCTCCCAACTCTCCCAACTCTCCCAACTCTCCCAACTCTCCCAACTCTCCCAACTCTCCCAACTCTCCCAACTCTCCGAACTCTCCGAACTCTCCCAACTCTCCCAACTCTCCCAACTCTCCGAACTCTCCGAACTCTCCCAACTCTCCCAACTCTCCCAACTCTCCCAACTCTCCGAACTCTCCGAACTCTCCCAACTCTCCGAACTCTCCGAACTCTCCCAACTCTCCCAACTCTCCGAACTCTCCCAACTCTCCGAACTCTCCGAACTCTCCGAACTCTCCGAACTCTCCGAACTCTCCGAACTCTCCGAACTCTCCGAACTCTCCGAACTCTCCCAACTCTCCGAACTCTCCGAACTCTCCGAACTCTCCCAACTCTCCGAACTCTCCGAACTCTCCGAACTCTCCGAACTCTCCGAACTCTCCCAACTCTCCCAACTCTCCGAACTCTCCCAACTCTCCGAACTCTCCGAACTCTCCGAACTCTCCGAACTCTCCGAACTCTCCGAACTCTCCGAACTCTCCGAACTCTCCGAACTCTCCGAACTCTCCGAACTCTCCGAACTCTCCGAACTCTCCGAACTCTCCGAACTCTCCGAACTCTCCGAACTCTCCGAACTCTCCGAACTCTCCGAACTCTCCGAACTCTCCGAACTCTCCGAACTCTCCGAACTCTCCGAACTCTCCGAACTCTCCGAACTCTCCGAACTCTCCGAACTCTCCGAACTCTCCGAACTCTCCGAACTCTCCGAACTCTCCGAACTCTCCGAACTCTCCGAACTCTCCGAACTCTCCGAACTCTCCGAACTCTCCGAACTCTCCGAACTCTCCGAACTCTCCGAACTCTCCGAACTCTCCGAACTCTCCGAACTCTCCGAACTCTCCGAACTCTCCGAACTCTCCGAACTCTCCGAACTCTCCGAACTCTCCGAACTCTCCGAACTCTCCGAACTCTCCGAACTCTCCGAACTCTCCGAACTCTCCGAACTCTCCGAACTCCTTTTTTAATATTATTTTGTATAATATTAAAAAAATAAAAATAATAAAAAAAATATATTTGTTTTTTATTATTTTTATTTTTTTAATATTTTTATTTATATTATTTTTTTATTTATTTATTTATTTATTTTTTATTTTTTTTTTAAGGTTTAGGTAATTCTTAGAGTCATAACCTGACCATTGATAATTCTTTACGAATATCATTAATAATGATATTAATGATGATATTAATGATGATATTAATGATGATATTAATGATATTATCATTATTTATATTATTTTTATTCGATTTAATTATATTCGTAAGGAATTATGAATATCACTCACGTAAGAGTCAATGGTCAGTCTCGATATTTTGTTAATCAATAATATACATTTTTATTCAATATATTATTCAATAATAGTATGTGTATGTGTGTATCTATATACACAAAGCCAAAGTTAAAAATGAAATAAAAAGTAGTTCAAGAAAGTAATGTAAATAAACTAAACATAAACTAAACGTAACACTTAATTTAGGTAACAGGAGTGGGATAGTCTCGTACACATACTACGTCTGATGTTAAAACATATCTAAAGACAAAGACGCGTGGTGGGCGTTAAACTAGCAGAACACTCGACCATGTCCTGGCCTTTAATTCTACTCACATGTGAACACATGACATATGTACAAAAAGCAATTTTAACATAAATACTTTTAGCAAGGTAGTTTCAAATAGTAGCTGAAGGCATTTCTAAAGTAAGCAATTACAAATAGGTGTTAACCACATTCATAACCACGATAATAATTGATTAACTAAATAATCAATTACCCGAATAGTCGAGGTTATGTGGCAGAGTACGAGTAGTACTCTGAACCACACCAGAGCCAAGACTTCACGTAGATAATTATAAATAGGTCTTAACCACATTTATAATTAAAATAACAATTAATTAATCAAATAATTAGTTGTCCAAATAGTCTAGGTTAGCCAGTGGTGGAGCACGAGTAGTGCTACGATCCACACCAGAGCCAAGACTGAATGTACAACGCCCGTGCAGCCTTTTATATCATCGTTCACAAATAAGTTGCAGGGTAGAATAATAAGAATTGATGACGCAACCGCGTCATAGTGGCGTGACTCCTGTACTCAAAGCATAAATTGCGCAGAAAGTGAAAATCTTAAGTTCTCAATTATTGTTTGTGTGATGACAGAAAAAACTCGACAAAGATTTCAATATTTACTATTCTCCAATATAAGTTGAGACTTTCTCAAGCAGCCACGTAGTTCCTGCAATTTGTGTATGATAGATTTGTTATTGTATTAGTACTAATATGTAATCTATATTTTAACCCGGAATTTATGTGGGAAAAATTACGTTTTGCAGTGTGCGCTCAATTACCGTTTACCTAGACAAATATGAAATAAATAAACATTTTTCTTTTAAATATGACTATTCTTGCAAGCTCAATCATGATCAATTCCAAAAGTCTTAAAATTACAATTATTTAGTGCACAACAGAGTGGATAACCAAACTAAAAAATAATTCATTTTGAGGGTTCTGTACCTCAAAAGAAAAAAACAGAATCCTTATAGGATCACTTTGTTGTCCGTCTGTCCGTTTTTAATTGTCATTATAAATGCATAACGCAGGCCATACACAGCTGTATCGATTCATGTTTCATTTATCCCTTACTCACAGCATTATTAATATTGACCATTTAATGTACATAAAAACTGTCATTTAGTGTTTTTAATTTTAATAAGTACTTTTGAAGCTGTAACACAGATTTAAAATTACATTACTAAAAACGTTTGCTGCGCTATATGGCTCGACGCCCGCCACGCGTCGTTTGCTTATAAAAGTGCATCCGCCACGGCCGCCTGGCTCCTTTCCCCCGGGCATAGAAGGAGGGCCTGATCATGTTACCTAAGGCTCATCAGCGCGATGGCGAAGTTATTCGACAAGTTATTCCTCCCACTTCGCCAGCACCACGAAGCAAATAGTTTGGCGAGCGGACACTCAACCATTCTGCAGGTGGCCAGAGCGGGTCACTACGGTGCAGCAGCGATTAACCGAAAGGAGAGTGTAATAGTTCGTTCGCTCGACGTAGCACATAAAGTGCTCAGGGCCGGCACTATCACGTCGCGCATGTTCTTACCGACTACCTACCTGATAGGACATTTTTCGTGAGAGTGGAGAGTGTAGCAGCCATTCGATCGCTGCCGGAATTCCCCAGGGCAGCATTTTATCACTTGCCCTCTACGAATTATATACCGATGACATCCCAACGCACGGCCTTAAGTTGGTCCTCCTGACTGAGTGTCTCAACTGGCTGAGCTTACCGCTCAGGTGACATTTGATTATCCTTCCAATCCCACCGAAAAACTCTCTCTGTATCTGGTCTAGGGCAGGTACACAGTCCTAGGGCCAAAGGGCCCCCTAACGATGCATCCATATTGATGGTTGCCGCTCGAGACCACGGCCAGATGGCCTTGATGGCGTTCCCCAGCGCCAGAAGAAAGGAGCTGGACTAGAGAATGCTTCAATGCTAGCTCTTTAGTAAAGTAGGTTTAGAAACAATTGCACATATTTTGGAGCTCTAAAAATAATCATCAATCATCAATCTTTCGTTCATCAATATTTTGTTTAATTATTTTTACATAAAAGAATAATAGGTAGACTACCTATTACGTTGTTTATGATTTTTACCATTTAAGTATTCTGTTGTTTGTGTCGTTTGTTTAAGGAACGCAATTCAGTATATTAGATAAATAATTTAGTAGTTTAAGCGGGCGAAGCCGCGAGTGAGTCGCTAGTAGTTTATAAATATATTTTTTTACTTTATATTGTGTTTAGATGACGCGGTGATGTCAATGCATTTTAATCATTGGTGTTATATGTACGTTGCAGTCATTTACAGTATTTATGTTGTTAGCATCTCTGTAAATAAGTTGTAACAAGCGTATAAAAATTTCGACCTCGCTTGGCGAGAACGCATAGCTTAGTGGTCAGGGCGCCTGGTCGGTTTCCAGGAGGCGCGGGTTCGAGTCCCGCTGCGTTCAAATTTTTATACGTTTTCTAAATAAGTATTTTTCTTTCCTAAGTGTGGAGTAACACTTTTAAAATGTTTAAAAATATTTAAAAAATAGTTTCTCTCTCGCCAAACGATAATTCTTAGTAATTTTACGTTTTCTAAATAAGTATTTTTATAGAGTAGTTAAAACTGTGGTTTCATTTAAAGTGATGCTGACAAAAAAACTCTGTATAATTGAGCATATTTAATATTTATAGTATTTTTTTGATTAATAAATACCAATAGTTATTACAACACTTGCGAAGAAAGCATATTTGAGGCAATTTTTAATTCTTATACCTTTTGAAAAACTACTAATATTCTTATAGTTAATAAATTATTTTTTCAAATTAAAAAATAGTCTATGTTTTTCATCATAGTGGGGGGAAAATATTCAAAATTACACTATAATACCAAATAGTATTAACATTGTAGTGTTGATAGTAATTGAAAATAGTTATAGTATAACAGGAAGATACCTTCATATGCACTGTTTAAACCTGTTTTTATGATATAATGTAGAATAATATATTCTATAGAAGAATCACACATTCACACAAAAATAATAATAGTAACCGCGACAAACGAAATATATATATGAATAAACATCGTGAAATGAAAAAAAAACCTACGTCTTCACTGTTGATGTATGTTGCTTAATTTCTTATGGGTTTAAAATATTTTACCTATATGCTATTTCCGTAAAAGGAGCGCTGACGTTTCTCTTTTCTTCTTTGTTAAAGGCCAAAGTTGTGGCTGTAACGCGACTGGTGTGGGTCCGATCCCCACTTGGAGGATTGAATTATAATTTAATAATATTTTCATTTCGTTTAATAATATTTTCATTACGCACATCATTCACACATTATACGCAACATCTTAACACTAAGTTACCCTGCTAAAGACGGGATAGAGCGTGGATCTGGTTTTAACTGTGTGTGAACCGATTAAAATAAAGTCCAGTCCAGTTGAGGCCAGCCGTGGCGCAGCGGCACGAAGTGTGACTGTAAAACCGACTGGCCATGGGTTCGATCCCTACTCGAGGAGATGAAACATTTACTTAAATTTATATTTCCATTTCTTCGCTCTGGTGTCGAGGTTAAGCACGGCGTTGAGTTCTGCCACTCAACACGCAATGCCTCCAGAATTCGACAGAAAGTGGGGATTGGAGTGTCTTAACACTAGGTTCCCTCTGCCTAAACTGCTGTGTGCGGGATACAGCGTGAAGCTGGTAAAATAAAACTAATACTCAATATTTAAGGGCAGTTTGCCAAAATACAAACAAAAAAGAAGAAGATTTAAATCGGTTAAGCAGTTTCTGAGATTATCGTGAAGAAACGCACAGACAAACAGACCAACTGACCAATGCTATTACATCGTTAAATGTAATATCTTACATGTACAGACACCGATGAGTTAGGATTTTATTATAAGTATCGGTAAGTTGTGTTTTTATTTCAAACATTCAATTGAAGATTCTCATGGGAGGTACGAAAATGCGACCTAAAGTTTTAATAACTTTCTCACTAAAAATCTTCATTGCGTTGCAAACATACATTATAGGTATATCAAAACACGAACATAATTCAGTGTGTTAATTAAATAATTTTGTGGTTTAAGCGGGCGAAGCCGCGAGCGGGTCGCTAGTTTATAATAAAGTAGTAAAGTATAGTAGTAGAATACTCTCAAAAGTGATCAATCAAGATAACAATTCAGTAATTATTTGCCTTGGTGTAATTTTTATTTATTTACATTTTAATATAATTTATTCTAGTTTCTATTTTTTCTTTCACGATTTTTTAGGTTTGTTTTAATTTCTTTACTTTAATTTTGATTTTTAGTTTCATTATTTTAAATGTATATAGTTTCATTTTTTATATTGCTTTTAACTGTAACTATGCCCGTGTGGGCCAATAGAAATAAATAAGAGTTGTGTACATATAATACATTCTGGTTCAAGAAATGAAAATAGTAAATAATAATTCATTCTCCTGAGTGGGGATCGGACCCACAACCGTTGCGTTACTGTCACACCCTTTTGCTCCTGCGCCACGACAGCCTCAATAATAACAATAAAAAATATATAAAATATACTACATACTAGTACATAAACAAGCCACCAAACCAGAAGGGACCAATAATATAAATGTAAAACAGGAAAAGTAATTTAAAAAAAAGGACAAATGAATAACGCATTATATAAATGTAAATTAAAATCCCGTTCGTTACATTTTTACATCAATTTATAATTCAGGGGATTTAAAAGGGGATTCTTTCAATGAAAAAATCATTCCATAGAAAATACCTACCTACATGATGTATTACAAATAATCAAGACCAAATGTACCATAATTCTGATGATAAATAAATATATGGAATTAAATGATATAGAAATAGGATAAATTAGAGATAAACGCTGGCTAGATGGTTGTGTGTTATAATCTTACAAATTAATAGCTTATTTCTACTTTCTCTCCCCTTTTAGGCAAGGAGAACTTAGTGTCAAGACAGTAGTCAGTACAACATTTTCCATCCGAATTCAAGACGTGTTGAGTGAACTAAGTGAAGTTTGGTGGTGGACGCGAGTTAAGGATAGCGTTGGTTACTAAACCGAATGCTATGTTCCTGAATTGTTGTAAAATCCTTCTAATAATTATTAAATCGATTGTATGTAGTGTTTAAGGCCAGTCGTGGCGTAGGGGCTGTAAAATCAACTGGTTGTGGGTTCGATCCCCTCTCGAGGGGATGAAATATTTATTTACATTTACATTTTCATTTCTTCGCTCTGGTATCGACGCAAAGTGCGGCGTTGAGTTCCGCCACTCAACACGCGAAGCCTCCAGAATTCGGCGGAAAGTGGGAAACGCAGTGTCTTAACACTAGGTTCTCTGCCTACCGTGTTGTGTGCGGGATACAGCATGGAGCTGGTTTATTTGATTTATGTAGTGTTAATTCTAACAAATATTGAAGTAAGTTTTATAATTGTTCATTATTTGCTTAAAAAACTAACTTGTTCTGTATGATAAATCTGTTTCATTATATAGACTCCGTCTCCATCTTTCATTTCTGATGCGGATCTATATGAGGTTCCGATAATTCTACTTGGTAACCAACTCTAACCTGACCTCGTGTCCCCAACCAAACTCCACCGGAGTCCCCCTAATCCCCAGATGATCGCGCGCTCCCGCGCTGCTGTCAATAATTTTCCGTCAAAACACCATAAACATCAATCCCTACACGCGACAATTTACATTATAAAACTTATATGACGGGATGCCAATATTTAGTTTTTTGTTGTTTTTAAAATGTTATTGTGTATGTGGTTCAGATTAGTAAGCGGCGGGTCGCTAGCTTGTAATACATGTGGAAAACAGGGTGAAATAAGTATTTTTTTTTTCATCTTCACGCTGTATCCTGCGTGTAGTAAGGGCTTTGACACTTCACTGCTCCCATTCCGCCGAAGTCTGGATGCGTTGCGTATTGAATTAAATATTGGATTAAACGGAGAAGCGAGTCATTCCCAACACAAGTATCCTCGATTACTTACTTACTGGGAAGACTCAGGGACTCAACTTGTAAAAATTTATGTGAATAAAGCTGTTTTAATTTTTTTTTTATTTTATTAAATATTTCATTTCAAGGAGTGGGGATCGAACCCACAACCAGTCACGTTTGTGTCACTCGCTGGCCCCGGCCCCCGTGCCACGACTGGCCTCTAAATTAATAAATTAAATAAAAAAAAATATTTTAATCTATGGAATAAATCGTCAAAACAAAATGTTGCATTTGAAACTAAAAAGGTCCCATCACGATTTCCCGGCGTTCGCTTTGTAAATCTCCACGAGTGGAAAATAAACAAAAAGATGCTAAAAAAATTGAGTTATCTCAATATGCGGTGTGACACATACTGTGTAGAATAGCTTGCGCAATTTTTACTCTAAATTTTTATTTTATAGAATTTGTAAGTTTTGTAAAGTACTGCCATTTAATTTATTTAAATTTATATGTTTTTTTTGAGGCCAGTCGTGGCACAAGCAAAGTGTGACTGTAAAACTGACTGGTTGTGGGTTCGATCCCCATTCGAGGAGGTGAAATATTTACTTAAATTTATATTTCCAGTTTTTCGCTCTGGTGTCGAGTTCTGTCACTCAACCCGCAATGCCTTCAGAATTCGGCAGAAGTGGGGAACGAGTGTCTTAACACTAGGTTCCCTCTGTCTACCCTGCTGTGTGCAGGATACAGTGTTAAGCTGAATATATATTTTTTTGGCTTCACTCTTCGATCCGTATAGCAAAATAGGCAGAGAGAACCTACTGTCAGGATACTCCGTCCTCTTTTTCCGCTCGGATATAAGACTTTGTGTGGTGATTCAATTTCTAAAAATAAACAATCTCTATAATGATGTCGAATCGTAGTGTGTCGAATGTTGTCGTGGTTTGATTTTGCCAAAAATCATCCAACTTGGAGCATATAAACTTAGATCAATACATCCAAGCTAAATTATTATAATCAAGTATTGCAAAATAAATACTTAACCGATAATAAAATAATAGGCCGTCGTGAACCGTAGCAACCGTAACATGTTGTGGGTTCGATTCCCACTCGAGGCAATGAAATATTTAATATTTTTATTGTACTCGTTCTGAGCTACTACTAAACTAGGCAAAGCACGGCGTTGATTTCCGGTATAGCACAATACGGCGAGAATTCCGCGAAAAAATGGGGAACGGAAGCGTCTTAATCTGAACGTAATATCTTAACACTAAGTCTCTACATTTTCTCCGAAACCTAACCTGCTCTGTGCAGGATACAACGTGACACTAAAAAAAATATTAAAATGCATATCAAAATTTTGATATAGATTTTATTATTCTTTATATTTATTCCCACCGCAAAACATGGACCCTGATAAGTTAGAGACGAAAGAAGTTGTAAAATAAACTATTAAAAAGACTTATTGACTATTGGTAGCCCGCCCGCGAACCCATTTGGCACAGAGTGTCACATTAAAAATCGACACTTCGAATAAATACGACACCCACAGTTATTGCGGCAATAAGAAAACTTGTAAAAGAAAAATAAATGCTGTATGAATATCGGGTCAGTTTTAGTACTGCTAGTACCCACTTGAGGTATATTGGAATTGATGGGTGTGACTTTAAGAGATGGTTGTTGGTTTGATTAAGAATTGCTATGATATTTTTTGGTTTAAGCTCTAATCCTAGCAGGGTGGCCGGAGAGAATTGTTAAAATTTCTCCGTTTACTTGTTAGTAAAATCCAGAAATGGTCTTCTTCTTTTAGTTACATGCGTTAAAGTACGCAAAATTTTGATAAGGATGGAAAATAGATTATCACGACGTTTTCTGTATGTAATGTTCGAATCGAAATAAATAAGGGTTGTACTCGTATATGATAAATGACACATCTTGAGTATCGTTTGTAGTATAGCCTTTCCCGATAAAATATAAAAAGTTTTTTTATTTCTAACTAGTAGTAGTTGAGGCCGGTCGTGGCGCAGCGGCACGAGGTGTGACTGTAAAACCGACTGGTTGTGGGTTCGATCCCCACTCGAGGAGACGAAATATTTACTTAAATTTATATTTCCATTTCTTCGCTCTGGTGTCGAGGTTAAGCGCGGCGTTGAGTTCTGCCACCCAACACGCGACACGCACTTGAACTAGCGGCTTTAATATAAAATTTTCCCCCTTTTAAAATTTTTTAGAAAAATGAAATAACTAACGGTGACGAGACGAAGCCCGCGCACTCAACACGAAATGCCTCAAGAATTTGACGGAAACTGGGGAACGGAAGTAGCTTCCCATTAAGAAATGGGAACGAAGTATTTTAAGACTAGGTTCCCAACCTGCTTACCCTACCATGAGTGAGATACATCGCGAAGCTAAAGAAAACATAAATAAATAAACACTAAATAAACTCTTCAGCTCTCTAAAATAAGTAGGTATATTATAACCTAGCGTAGGTATATTATAAAATATTCGACTACTACTACGTTAATATAAGTTAACATAAATATTATTTTTGCCTCAGAAATTACAGTTTAGCAACAATAGCTTTCAGATTCACATTTCCGGAAGTTTGACCGGAAGTAAATACAGTTAAAAGCATTTCGCCTGCTCTAAAATTTAAAGGTGAATTGAATAAGAGATGTGCTTTTTCCATTATTTTCACATGCTAATGCCTGAAGTATAATGTATTCCTATAGTAATAAAATTTTGTGATTAGAATTTCAAGGTTTAAGATGGGTCAAAAAAATGTTGCACAGCGTTATATACGTTGATGTTATATTATTGCTTTAGTACTCTGCGTGTGGAAAGGAGATGGAATCTAATGTCAAGACGCTCCATACATCACTTTCTGCCCAAATTTCAAGACTTTGCGTGTTCAAGAGTTTCGGAACTCGACGTTAGGCTATTTATTATTTTTTATCAACTTCATGCTGCTTCCTGCACACAGCAGGGTAGGTAGAGGGAGCCTAGTGTTAAGACACTCTGTTCCCCGCTTTCTGCCGAATTCTGGAGGCATTGCGCGTTGAGTGGCAGAACTCAACGCCGCGCTTAATCTCGACACCAGAGCGAAGAAATGGAAATATAAATTTAAGTAAATATTTAATCTCCTCGAGTGGGGATCGAACCCACAACCAGTCTGTTTTACAGTCACACTTCGTGCCGCCGCGCCACGACTGACCTCAAAATATATAGTCGCGTATTTGAAGTTACAACTATCATGGGCAGTACAAACTAAGCCACAACGGTCTATAATAATACTTCATTATTCGTATAATTGCGCATTTACAACGTTTATTGTGTGGTTCGCCGCACAATGTCCCAGTCTTCGACAGGTATTGGGCAACTTATACAAATTAAGTTGCCAACTTAAATTGACTCTACTATCGCCGGTGTTAGGTAGCGCACAGACTACTAAGAATATTTATTTTAAGAATAGTTAGTGTGTTAAAGGGATACTGTGAGGCCATCGTGGATGCGACGGTCGTGGGTTCGATTTCCACTCGAGAAAATTGACTACTTTCATTTACTCCTAATAAGAATGCGGCGTCGAGTTTCAACTCTCAACATGTTCCGAAAATTGGGTTGTCGTAAACGAGGTGTTAACACTAGGTTGCCTCAGTAACCTGCTGCAAGCATGATAAATTGTGAAGATATAAAGCATTATTACTTTTTTTTATATATATGCTGCATAAAATGAAGTTACTTGAAATTAAACTGTAATGAGTATAACTTTTTTCTCTATTCTCTTATTCCCTTTCTGGAAAGGTTTTATTATTATTCATAAATATGTAATTTTTTTTTATATTTTTAATAAATTAAATTTACATATATAAAAAATATAATACATAATTTTTTTAAACTTATAACATTTCATGATTCTTTACAAAGTTGCCTGCTGTTTACATTAATTGCCAACTTTTTAACTTGGCTGGACACGCTGGCGTGTCTTGATACGTCTAAATACTAGTCAAACACATTAAAATTCCCAAGGAGATCGATAATAGCCTAAAAAAATCAGCTTCACGCTGTATCCCGCACACAGCAGGGTAGGCAGAGTTAACCTAGTGTTAAGACACTCCGTTCCCCACTTTCTGCTGAATACTGGAGGCATTGCTTGTTGAGTGGCAGAACTCAAAGTTACTCTTTGCCTCGACACCAGAGCGATGAAATGGAAAAATAAATTTAAGCAAATATTTCATCTCCTCGAGGGGATCGAACCCACAACCAGGTTTTACAGTCACATTTTGTGCCACTGCGCTATGACTTATAATATCCTATAATATATCCTAAAATCCGATAATAGTCTAAAATCTAACAAAACTACCAAGTCAGCAGTAACCCTTATCTATCCAAAGGTGCCTTAGTTAAACTTCGATATTGTATGGAGCAAACATTGTTTGAATGTTGGCTTGAATTATTGTTGGTTGTTCTTTGAATTATGCGACAAGTATACTTGCGGCGGCAATATGCTGTTAGTACGTGTGAAACGAGAAAAAGTATATTCTGTTCTTTTTTTGTATTATAAATTAAAAAGCGTTTTTCATTGTTTTTCACATTTTCTGTTATATGGTAAATGTATGAATTTTATTATGATGGAAATCGAATCCACAATCGTCGCATATATACATATATATATATATATATATATATATATATATATATATATATATATATATATATATATATATATATATATATATATATATACGCGACGATTGTGGACTCGATTTCCCTTTGGGAGAATTTGTTATTTTCATTTCCTCGTTCTGGTCATAAGACAAAGCGTGACGTTGAGTTCCACCAATCATTACGTAATGTCTCGAAAACTGGGCAAAATTTAAAATAGAGAGTTTTATTTGAATATGATTATTGTTTTTTGTCGATATGTGCATGTATATACATACACGTCTATCGACAAAAATGTTCATTAATTTCACGTTGAAGTTGCAGGCAACGGTATTTAAATTACGAATTTTCAAAAGACACCCTATATTTACGCTTTTTACATTGAAATATCCAGGAAAATGCACAAAGATAGTTCATATATTCAGTGTAAACATTCAAAAACACATTTCCAAACGAACACCGAGAAATAATTAAAATATCATTTATATTACAAATAGAAACCCCCATCCAAACGAAAGTTTATTTTCTTTTATACAAAATTACCCCACATTTTCCTTCTAACAAACAAAATAACAAACCCTTTCAACAGAGCAGAAAAGGAATAACAAAAAGTTTCCACGCTCTCCTTAAAAGCTTCTAAAATATATCAAATTAATTACCGTTTTAAATGTTGGCAGCCTCTCCACTGCTCCGCTGTAGTAGGAGTATCTTAGAGACGTCGGTATGTTCGCGGGCCGTTACACCACAAAAAGGCTATTACGGTCCAGACAGATCGCTATCACTTAAACACGTGCCAAATTCTACTGACTTTTTAGTTTCATTTCCTCAGACCAGAACGGACTTGTCTTTATGAGTCCTATTTACAAATGATTAATGATGATAATTTAATTTTTTAAAAATAAGAAAGAAAATAAAGAAATAGTTTATAAAAAGCTGGACTAGTGGAGAAATCATCTAAGTTAAGTCATTTTTATTCATTTTCTTAACAACTATAATATGCGTCGATTTTCTTTAACACTGAAGCGTAGATAATTATCTAGATTAATGGATATGCATAAATAAGATGGCTCAAGATTATTATAGGTTCAAATACAATACATATTTAGAATACTTTGGCAGTTACAAAGGAGAATATCGCAGTAGAAATGAGAAGTGTGCTCAGGTGGTTTCGGCACGTCAAGAGAGTGATGATAGAATAGCAAAAAGATTTATAAGTGTGAAGAGAGATTCATAAGCAAGACTGAGTGCCAAGAGAGGCGGGGAGAGATCGCAATAAATCAAGTTCAATGACACTGGACGATACATGATTCTGGAAGGTTACGTTAAAAGCTTGAGGAATCAGCGGAGGCCATGTATGATTTTTTCTAGCTTCGCAATTTGTCCTGCGCATAATATGACAGGCAGGGGGAACCTGAGAACCTACTGTTAAGGCACTCAGTTCCCATTAAGACACTTCCCCTAAATTCTAGGGGCACTGCATGTTCAGTGGTGGAAGTAAACGCCGCTCTCGGCCTCATTACTAGAGCGAGGAAATGAAAATATCAAATATTTAATTTCCTCGAGTGGAAATCGAACTCATAATTTGTCGCGTTTACAGTCACACGCTTGAGCCCCTGCGCCACGACTGGCCTCATATTTAATGTATGAGGCCAGTCGTGGCGTAGAGCAGCGCAAAAACATCATATTTTTTACCGCCATATTTAAGTTTTCTTCAATAATAGGATTCGCTTCAATTAGCTATCTGTTCGACGAAGTTCGAACGCCGTCCGCTGATAGGTATAACTTTTCTAACTCAATCGTTGATATGAGATTTTTAAAGTTATTTATTGCTTTTGTAGATATGTATAGAAAATAAATATAGTTTTGTTTAGCCGTTGATTTCTTATGTTAACTGGGACTATGATAGTATTATTTATAAGTAAAAATAATATAACAAATACAACAAAACAATTATTATGTGTTGGATAAACCTCAGGCCAGTCGTGGCGCAGCGGCACGAGGTGTGACTGTAAAACCGACTGGTTGTGGGTTCGATCCCTACTCGAGGAGATGAAATATTTACTTAAATTTATATTTCCATTTCTTCGCTCTGGTGTCGAGGTTAAGCGCAGCGTTGAGTTCTGCCACTCAACATGCAATGCCTCCAGAATTCAGCAGAAAGTGGGGAACGGAGTGTCTTAACACTAGGTTCCCTCTGCTTACCCTGCTGTGAGCGGGATACAGCGTGAAGCTGATTTGATTAAAACACAGTGTTAGTGTGAAGAATACATCCGTGATTTTAGTCTATGGCACTACAAAGTTACCAGCATCAGTCTATGGTTTACAAATAGTTTACCTACTCTTGACACCTGGGGGCGCTCCTACCAAGATGGTTGGCGCGAATATATCTGTCAATTTATAATCTTCGTGCTTCATTCAATCACCAGCAAGTCCTACTTGCTAACACTACAACGATATAATGAAAAGAATTAAATATGTTATATTATTATTACAAAGAAACAAACAACATTCATTTTTTTTTTATTATTAATGTTTTTTATGCCATAATATATAATAACTTATCCTCTTGCGCAGTGACTATATTTTGTGAACCAAATTCTTTAGTTTCGTTCCTTAAAAATGTTTCATCTACATCAGTGATTCTCAATCACTGCCGCGGCACTTTTGTGTGCCGCCAAATTTCAAAAGTGTGCCGCCATATTTTGCAAATATATAATAATGTTAATATAATTAAATTATATCATTTAAAAAGAAAAATATTTTTAACATGAATATATATTTAAATCCACAAAATAATAAAATCGTATATTTAAAATTTTTGTCATAAACTATTTATGCAGTTTATTGTAGCACATAATTTTTATCTTTTTCTTTGTGTGCCGCCAAATTTTGAAATCGTTAAATATGTGCCGCAACAAAAAAAAAGGTTGAGAATCACTGATCTACATCAAGGAACTATTGGAATTTAATCTAAGGGAGATAAAGCTTTTGCTATGATGAGGCAATACTTAGGAGTTACAGTGGTAAGAACAGCCATCTAATTGATAATGCAAACAGGTTTATACTTGTAAAATCTCAACTAATAAAACTCAGGAAAAACTCAGGAATGCAATGCAATTCTATTTAACCTCCCCAGGAGAGCAATCCGATAGCATTATTTAGATCTGATCGGTCAATTTTCCGGGCTTGGTAATTAAGCTTTAGATCTTTTAAGTGTGAAATCAATATTCCATTTGCTGTATGTATGAGTATGGATTGTTTTTTTATATTACTGTTTGCTCAATATAATGATACTGTATTATTTCAACAAAAAAAATACGTGTAAAAATGAGCAAAATAAAATACATTCGCTATATAGGTAATTAAAAAATATATAATAGTTAAATCCAGCAAAATTCTGAAGGAAGGATGTGAAAATAATGGTCTAAGCCTGAATGCGAATAAGACAGAGGATCTGGTTTATGAAAGAGATGACGAAAGAACGGAATGCAAGATTAATGTAAATGGCAAGATATTAGCACAAGTTACAATTCGTTTTTAACTATTTAGAAACATTGTAAATTGTCTTTTTTTATGAAAATAAAGCATATAGCGATAATTATTTAAACTTTGCAAATTTTCCGAGGCCGGTCGTGGCGCAGCGGCACGAGGTGTGACTGCAAAACCGACTGGTTCTGGGTTCGATTCCCACTCGAGGAGATGAAATATTTACTTAAATTTATATTTCCATTTCTTCGCTCTGGTGTCGAGGTTAAGCGCGGCGTTGAGTTCTGCCACTCAACACGCAATGCCTCCAGAATTCGGCAGAAAGTGGGGAACGGAGTGTCTTAACACTAGGTTCCCTCTGCCTACCCTGCTGTGTGCGGGATACAGCGTGAAGTTAATTTATTTATTTATTTTATTTTGCAAATTTTTGGTGTTTAGACTTCAAAAATCAGAAATGCTATGAATTCACATATTTCGCGCCAATCATCACAGTGGGGGCGCCTCCAGATGTCAAGAGTAGGTAAACTAGCTATAAAGCATAGACAATACTGGTAAGTTTGTAGTTTGTTGTGCCATAGGCTAAAATCAAGGATATCTTCGTCACACTAACACTATGTTTTAGAAGACACATAATATTACTATATTTACTTTATATTTTTATTTATTTACTTTATATTTTTATTTACTTTATAATTATTTTGTTTTTGAGGTCGTCGTGGCGCAGGGGCGTGCGACTGTTCATGCGACAGGTTGTGGGTTCAATTTTCGAGGAAATAAAATATTTAATATTTTTATTTCTTCGCTCTACTAACGAGGCAAAGCGAGGCAATAAGTTCCGCCACTTAACACGTAATGCTTCCAGAATTCAGCGGAAGGTGGGGAGCGGAGTATCTTTCAGTTCAGTTTCAGCTGCTGGAATACAATATCTCTAAAATAAAGATAGAAGGCAAGGAACGGAGTTTTATGGTACTTATTTAGAAAACGTATAAAAATTTGAACGTAGCGTGACTCGAACCCGCGCCTCCTGGAAACCGACCAGGCGCTCTGATCACTGAGCCATACGTTTAAATTTTTATACGTTTTCTAAATAAGTATTTTTCTTTACTAAGTGTGGATTAACACTTTAAAAAATGTTAAAAATAAGGATTCTTATGAAATTAGACTCCCGCAAAAAAAAAACACATGAAAATGAAAGACTAACATAAAAAAAATATATAAACGCTTACTGAAGGCTTACAATATCGCTGTCAATGCCTAAGAGTACTTATAAATGTTACAAAATCAAAATTGATATTTCTAATACTTTAGTTTCTCCTCAGTTTCACAATATTATCTTTTGTTTGTTTCCAACAAGTTAAAAGTTAATATCTTTCCAATACCACGAAGTTGGATAGGTTCTGTCGGTACATTCATACTGATCGGCCTGTTGTTTCTAGATACCTGAAACTTTCTCACGTTTATTGTTTACTGATGAAACTTTACCGGAATTCTACTATCAACACCATTTCAGAATGAATTGTAGATTAATTGGTGTTGAATTAAATATAAAACAAAAATCACTTTCACGCTGTAACCTGCATATAACATAGGCAGAGGGAACCCATTTAGTGTTAAGACATTTTGTTTCCCACTTCCTGCTGAACTATGGAGGCATTGCTTGTTGAGTGGCGGAACTCAACGCTAAGATTTGTTGGTCCAAAAAATATTTAAGGATGAAGAAAAAAAGAATACGAAAGAATAAATACAATATCTATGCATGTAATAAAAATGTAACTCATCACTGTCTGTACATGAAAGAATCTTTTATTAACCTAAAAGTAGGTACCCAAAATAATTATTTTTCAAAATTTTATCTGTTTGTGTCTGTCTTGTTCCGCTAATCTCAGAAATGGCTTAACCGAACCGACTAGCGAGCGAAGCCGCAAATGAGTTGCTAGTTAAAAACCATCAATAAAAACGTTATCCAAGTTTACCTGTGAAACTATTAATATATTTCGTTATCACACTAACGCTAATAGCTGTATTATAATGAAGTAAACCGCATATAGAGATAAACATAACGGTAAAGCATAATGGACTGGCAAGATACGGAAGTGTCGTAATTTTAATTTTTAACCTAATTAAAACTGTTATAGCGGTGGAGGCTCCTCTATCTACTTGTTACGTGGGCACCGTTTGCATTGGGTGGTGGCGATTTCGTTTAAGGAATTAATGTTGTATAGAATTCTTTTTCATTGCATATATTATATGTTCTATGTTTTCATAATATATCTTATATTTGATGTTTATTCATATGATATACTCGTATTGTATTTGTCCCGACCCCTTATAGTATAGTTGATTGTGTGTGACTGAAAATGTGATTGTTGTTATTTATTTATTTAAACTGTAGACAGACGGAACCTAGTGTTACCCCACCCGTTCTTTACCTTCCATCATATTTTCCAGGCATTGCGTGTTGAGCGACGGATCAAGGGTACCAGAGCGAATAAATATTTTTTTTTATTTATAAGATATCATACCATCGTTGACTTTTTTACAGGCTTTTTAAAGGACAATGATTTTGTAGAATATTGTTTTTATGTGTCTCATAAGGTTAAGTCAGAGCACACCATGTAACCATTCAGGAATACCATTTTCGGTAACCTATTCTAAAAACTTAAAACAACGAAATTCCTGGAAAAACAAAAAAAAGGAAAACCCTCAAGTATCTGTTTATGAAACTTAATCGCAGACGCTCGCTCTCGCATTTACAATATTCTTTTATTGTGGATACTTCAGGTTTTTATCTTATTATTTTCCAATTTTACCTTGAAGCTTTACAGTACATTACGTTAACAATGGTATTTGTAGGTGACTAAAATCATATATATAAAGTGTAGTAGATTTTCTGGAGATCCTAATCGAGAAAGATATATTCGTTCAGATTGGAATTTTTATATTCGTAAAATATTTTGGATTGAATGTTCGATTTTAATAATCCAAAGAGTAAACAGACAGAAACAGCATCGAATATAAAAATATTTATTTGAATAAGGATTAATATAAATGTACGAAAAACATGGTCTGATTATGGTCGGCATTTCTATCTAATATTTAACTGTAAAAAGTAATTGTATAGTCAAAATTATAATTTCTGGTAATGTCCTATAGCGACACGACGGCCAAATTTAGTAAATATTAAACGTTCAAATATTTTTTGGTATTCTGCATCTAGAAGAAAAGGCAAAGGGTGTCTAGTGTTAAGACAGTCCACTTCCGTCTTTCCGCAAAATTCTAGAGACGGTGCGTATTGAGTGGCAGAACTCAACTAACAAATGAAAATATTAAATATTTCATTTCTTCGAGTGGGAATCGCACCTACGACCTGTGGCGTTTACAGTTATACGCTTGTGCCCCTGCGCTGCGCCTTGACTGGCCTCACACATTCAAATAAAATAAATCAAAAAAGCGATTTATCATAAATATTTTTTAAAGATGGTATTACATGGTTCTACATTTTTCTTCCATTGAAACTTTCACAGTCTACCCGCAAGAGACGTGAGACGCGTGAACATGAAAAAAATACTACTTACTTATTCATCCCGCAGAATACTTGTTGTACGATTCCTTTCTCCATAAGATACGTGCTTGCGGTTTTGTTACTGATTTTTGAGGCTTTTTTCATTCTTGGATATATCTTTTGCTTCATACTATATCGCGCATATAGAGGCGTATATAAAAGAATCTAAGCGTTATTATTTGAGGCCAGTCGTGGCGCAGCGGCACGAGGTGTGACTGTGAAACCGACTGGTTGTGGATTCGATCCCCACTTGAGGAGATGAAATATTTACTTAAATTTATATTTCCATTTCTTCGCTCTGGTGTCGAGGTTAAGCGCGGCGTTGAGTTCTGCCACTCAACACGCAATGCCTCCAGAATTCGGCAGAAAGTGGGGAACGGAGTGTCTTAACACAAGGTTCCCTCTGCCTACCCTGCGGGATACAGCGTGAAGCTGATTTAATTTTTGATTTTATTATTTTTTGTTTTGTGGCCGAATTTGAGACAGTGTGTGTCGACAAACGGAACTCAACGCCGCGCTTAATTTCACTAGGGCGGCAAAATGAAAATAATTCGTTACCACGAGCCACAACTATCGCCAACAACTAACATTACATTTATGCAAATAAATGTATTTATTATAAATTATTCATACCTTACAAACTATATATAGAAACTTAATTAGAAATATCAACAACCTACTCCTGGAGGCCGTTGTATGGATCTCCGTCCGTCCGTCCGGGCATTATACGTTCCAATTACTGCGTACGATCGAACGTGGAATTTACGATAACAGTGAGTCGATGGTGATGTTAATTTGTGTTGCTTATTGTCGAAGACCGTAGTATCGAAACTACCCTTATCTTAGAATCTTTTAATATAAGCATCCTGTATATAAGATAAATAATATTTTTAAAAAATAAATCAACTTGACGCTGTATCCCGCACACAGCAGGGTAGGCAGAAGGAACCTAATGTTAGGACACTCCTTTCCTCACATTCTGCCAAATTCTGGAGGCATTGCGTGTTGAGTGGCAGGACTCAACGCCGTGCTTAAACTCGACACCAGAGCGAAGAAATGGAAATATAAATTTAACTTAACTTAACTTAACTTAGCTTCACGCTTTATCCCTTGCAGGGTAGTCAGAGAGAACGGAGCGCCAAACGCTACGCTAATTTCCTCGCTTTAGTAAGTAACCAGACAAATCTAGTCAGCCTATCGTTACACAATACGCAATGTCTCAAAAATTGGTCAGAGAATGGGAGAAATGAAATGAAATGAGTAAAACATAAAAAGCTAAAAAAATCTGAATGTAATGTCTTAAAAATTAAAAACGAATATAGGTACCTATTTTTTTACAATAATAAAAAATCAACGTCATTCGCTATAAAGGATTTAAATCAAAATTATAAAAAAAAACTGTCAATTTTAATTTTAAATATATCTACAAATATTTAAAATGTTAGTGTTAGTTCTTTTGGTGTTGTATTACCAACATAAAACTAGCTGAAAAGACATAGACGTTCAGTCCCAAGAGAACTAACGTCAGAATGTATATTTTATACAAAGTTTTCTATTCCGCTAACTAAAAATTTCAAAATAAAGATAAGATTTTAAATAAAACTATTTTAACCGGATTAATCGCGTATATTTTGTATGTTTATACATTTTTGGAAACCCGACGTTTCGAACACTTTGCAGTAGTCCGTGGTCACGGGTAGACTGAGGTGGCATTCGTCTGTCAGTTGACATAATTATTATATCAAACTACCGCCAACGATTTCTTAATTGCCTCGCGTACTGCCCTGGATTCCTGCAGAATGAGCTGATAGTATCTTGCCCTCTGGTATGGTGGGTTTGAGACTTCAATGATTTTATGAGTGGGTCCCAGGTGGTAGAAAGCTTCCAGCCATCCTCTCTATTGAAATTAGGATGTTTTTGTATTTCAATAGCCTCGCGGATCATTCTAGGAATGTATCTGTTTTCCTTAGCGAGGATTTGGGGTTTATCAAACCTAATGTAGTGGCTGGGTTTATCCACAGTATGCTCACACACAGCTGACTTCGATACATGCCCATTCTTGATATCAGAGATGTGTTCTTTCACCCTAACACCGATGTTTCTTTTTGTTTGACCGATGTATGATAAGCCACAGTCACAGTCTAGTTTGTATACACCTGCACTCTGTAAAGGAATATTACTTTTTACTGGTCTCAAGAATTGGCTCACTTTCTTGTTAGGCTTGAATATGGTTTTTATGGAAGCTCTTCTTAAGATGTTGCCAATCCTGTCTGTAACCCCCTTCACATATGGAAGAAATGCTGGCTGTCTCTCTACTGTGGGTGGCTTGTTGGTCTTCTGACAACGCTGGCGGGGAACTGGCAGCTTGTTCTGATGAAGGCTATTCTTCACCTGGCGAAGCTCGTCCCCTAGGTGTTCAGCGTCGCAGAGGTGGTGGGCTCTCTGAAACAAAGATTTGCCAACGGTAGATAACTGTGTAGGGTGATGGTGAGATTCACCATTGAGGTATCTATTGGTGTGCGTGGGTTTCCTATATACTGTGTGGCCTATTGTGCCATTGGGATTTCTTATGACTAAAACATCAAGAAAAGCTAGGGAATTATTTGCCTGTAATTCTATTGTAAATTTAATATTGTCATTAATAGAATTGACGTGGTTTAGGAATATATAAATACTGTCCGTAGGTAAAATGGTAAAAGTGTCATCTACGTACCGCTTATATATCCTAGGTAGACAGGGTGCAGAGCTAAGAGCCATCTCCTCAAAGTCCTCCATGTATATATCTGCTATTACCGGGGACACGGGCGAACCCATAGCAATGCCATCTATTTGTAAATAGAATTCTTGATTGAACATAAGGTATCCAGATGTGAGGCAATGTTCTAAAAGTTCAAGATATTCTATAGGCATATTGTTATCCTCTAGCTTCCTCTTGACAATCTTGATGCAGTCCTTAACGGGAATACTGGTGAACAGCGACTGGACATCATAACTGACCATGGTTTCATTGTTAGCTAACTTAAGATCTTTCAGTCCGCTAACAAAATGGTAAGAGTCCCTGACATAAGATGTTGTGTGGCCACGCAGTGGAGAAAGTACTTTGGCGACATGTTGAGCCAGTTTATACGTCGGCGTATCGATTTGGCTGACTATTGGTCGAAAAGGTACATCTTTTTTGTGTATTTTTGGTAACAAGTAAAAAGTTTTTAAAAAAAGTAAAAAGTTTTTTACTCTACAAAATAAAAATAAAAATTAGAAGCATCGAATATAAACACCTTAACAGAATAAAATCAGTTAAGCATACTGTCTAAAAGCAAAATGTTCCACAGCACGAACAAAACGCGTGGAATTTTGATGAAACCATACACACAGTCGGGTATTTTTGTAACAAGAGTCGCGAGTTTTAATGAGATCATACATCGCGCTCGCACAGTGCGTAGTTAGTTGCTAAGTAATGGCTGAGTAATGGGAGGATGAGGGAACTTTTTAATTGTTTTGCGGTGTTCTTCTGTTAAAATGATCTTACGTGATAAAATGTTGTAGTAATAGGATTTTTTTCATATCGTGATCGTACTGTTTTGACTGTGAAAGCGACGATTGTGGGTTTTATTCCCATTCCAGGATATTAAACATTTTAATTTCCAAGTTCTGGTAACTTGTTTAGTTTCGCCACTCACTGTCACTTACACAATTTCTAAAATTAGACAGAAAGTGGGAAAGGTTCCCTCAGTTTACCGTGTTAAATGCGGGCTACAGCGTGAAGCGATAGCGTCTATCATATATTAAAATGTAGGTTCTGTTTTACTTCATGATAAAAAAATTATTGAGATACTCTAAAAAGTATATAATCTTATCTTTATTTTGAAATTTTTAGTTAGCGGAATAGAAAACTTTGTATAAAATATACATTCTGACTTTAGTTCTCTTGGGATTGCACGTCTAAGGCTTTTCAGCTAGTTTTATGTTTGTAATACAACACCAAAAGAAATAACACTAACATTGAAAATATTTGTAGATATATTTAAAATTAAAATTAACAGTTTTTTTTTTATAATTTTGATTTAAATCCTTTATAGCGAATGACGTTGATTTTTTATTATTGTAAAAAAATAGGCACCTATATTCGTTTTTAATTTTTAAGACATTACATAGATTTTTTTAGCTTTTTATGTTTTAGTCATTTCATTTCTCCCACTCACACATACATCGCGTATTGTGTAACGACAGGCTAACTGGATTTGTCTGGTTACTTACTAAAGCGAGGAAATTAATGAACACTTCATAAAACTTGCCGTAAGGCGGGAACTTGAAGGGTATCTTTAACCGTGACTAACGCGTCTCAATAGTTTAAACAACCTTATACAGTCACCGGGCCCCGGCTGCACTAATTACTTTTGAGATGGACTTTTCTGTGCCTTACAGGGTACCTCATTAAGGAACCTTGAGTTAAGATACTCCGTTCCCTACTTCACCGCCCAATGTTCGAGACATTGCGTATTCCCGAGTGGGAATCGAAGCCACAACCACCGCGTTTGCAGCCACTGAGCCGCATCGCACGGCCATAATAACATAATAACACACACAAAACTTACTTCTAAAAGCACGATATGAAAATTGAATTCCCACTAACTAACCAACCAAGTTAACACTTCATAAAACTTGCCGTAAGACTGCCAAATGGCAACACACGTAGGTACGTATACATACAAGAGTCGTAAAGAGAGTGGGAACCTCAAGGGCGTCTTCAAGCGAGACTCACGCGTCTCAATAATTAAAACACCGTGATATCCCGGTCCCAGTCCCCGGTCCCAGTCCCCGGTCCCAGTCACCGGGTCGCGGCTGCACTAATTGCACAAACTTTTCTGGCCATCTCATTAAAACTATTCAAATCTCACCGAGACGCGCGTGAAGCCTTTTCGTGGGATAGCTTTGGCTTTGTAGCGCGCCGCGTCGTGGATTTTATAATACGAGGTTTGTGTTTCGCTAATTGTTTGTGATGGTCTATGAATGTTTAATTGAATTATGTTTTTTTTAATTAAATTATTTAATATTATTTTATCTATAGAGTTTTTTTATCTAGAGTAATGTCCTACATTACTCAGGTTTTCCCTTTGTGATAATTGAAGATATATGTTATTTTTCGGACCAACAATTACATAATATTTTAAGTAGTTTTAAATTTTTTTTTGAATTTAAGTAATAAGAAACAATATGTCGCTTTCTTGTAAAGTTAAGGCCGTTGTGACGGAGTGGGAAAGCGTGATTTCGTTCGTGGGATTGAATTATTTTCATTTGCCTACTCTAATAAAATAACGTTTTGACAATCAACACACAATATCTTCAATTGAAGCAGAAAGTGGAGATCGGAGAGTCTCGGCGTGTTGAGTGGCGATACTCAATGCCGCGCTTTGCCTCGACACCAGAGCGAAGACATGGAAATGTAAATGTAAATAAATATTTCACTTCCTCGAGATGGGATCGAACCCACAACCAGTCGATTTTACAGTCACACTTTATGCCTCTGCGCCACGACTGCCTTTAAACGTAGGTATATGTTATTTTTATGCAGATTCAGTTTTAGTTTAGTTTTAATATTAAGATTTGAAATATTATACTGCTATTCTTGTGTTATACTCATCTCATCTCATCGTTTCACGCTTTCGTAGTCACCTTTTTTAATCTAGTTGGATTTTTTTAAAGCTTATCGCTGTCCTACATATAGTAATTTACATATATAAACATGAGAGAATCTAGTGTTGAGACACTCTGCCTCCCAGTTTCCGCTCAATGTTCAAGACATTGCATGTTGAATGGCAGAACTTTGCGCCGTGCTTTATCTTTTTACCAAAGCGGCAAAATGCAGATAATTCTTTAGTTGTGAATAATACTGAAAAAGTGGGAAATTCATATGTCTTAATGGGGACGGAGTGTGTTACGCTAGGTTACCAGGTTTCCTCTGCCCAGCATAAGTGCGGGACTCAGAGTAAAACTGAGAAAAAACTGAATATATCGTAAGTCGTAAAGCTAAAAAAAATGTTAACATATTTTATTCACATAGGTCTTGAACTTACAACCACCGTGTGCAAGAAGGCAGGTTATATTTAAGATAATCTAACTTCCCCAACAAAGGCTGTAATTACTATAATTTCGAGCCTCATACATTATTCCGTAGTTCTAAGTTCGCGTTAGCACAAATTACGTCGTTAGCCAGTTCTTTAATCATAGATGATTAC
The DNA here is from genome assembly GCA_021202915.1 of Heliconius himera. Classification (NCBI taxonomy): domain Eukaryota; kingdom Metazoa; phylum Arthropoda; class Insecta; order Lepidoptera; family Nymphalidae; genus Heliconius; species Heliconius himera. The sequence continues at coordinate 89,757 of JAJHJA010000843.1, forward strand.
TCTTATATTGTCGAATATTCTTTGTCTATTTCGAATAACAAATAACTTTTAGATATATAATTTCGAATAATTTTAAATATATTATTTTTTCTCTAATTTCAAGATTTATGCAATGTTGGTTGAGATAAATTTTAACCCACTAGTAAATCAACTTCACCTACTACTTCTTACAATAAAAGTAAAAAAAAACTAAATTGCAAAAGTTATCATTACATTAAATATATTTTCTACTACAAAATACTAAAAGGAAATTCAACTAGAAATCGTCAATTTCCGTAGACTACTAATAAAAATCTTATCAGAAAGAATAACACAAACAGTAGGGTGAATAAATCAATATTAATAAAGTAGACGAGCTCGTGGACAATGGAGGAATTTGATGAAAAATAATGTTATCTAACAAAGACCGATGTTACAATCTTTCTTTTCTGTGTATTTTCTGAATGACCGAAGCACTCAATAATCTTTTTTTTTTACTTAACACTATATCCCGCACATAGTAGGGTAGGCAGAGGGAACCTTGGAGCATAGTGTTAAGAAGACACGTTCCCATTAAGGCACTTCCGTTCCGCTCTTTCCGTAGAACTCTGGGGTCAAAGTATCTTAAAACTGAAAACCTATAAATATACAATTTATTACAGTATATGAAATTATTAATAAGAAAATTGCGAAAATATTTCTTCAAGAGTATCGACTAGGTTAAAAGTTTCTATGACTTCGAAACTTTTCGAAATACTTCTGGTATAACTCGTCGATATCTACTGTCAGTAACAAGTAGTTATGTATTGCAAAAGTACTGTTTTCAACTAAAAGCAAAAAGTGTTTGACTGTTAGCATTGGTTTGAGATTCGATTCCTATTAATCTAATTTATATTGTAGGGAAGGCAGATGGATTTTAGTGTTAAATGAATCCGTTCCTCACTTTTTATACAATTATTGAGACATTGAGTGTAAGTAGCGGAACTCAACGCAGCGCCTTTGCCTTACAACCTCCATTTATTCATCCAAATATTTATCATTATTTCGATTATGTTTAATTTTTCAACGTAGGAAGCAATATCGCAGCGTTAGGTTTCGCACATTCAAAATGTATGTTCCTTAAATTATGCAAAATGTGTACAAGCACTGCTTGAAGCTAGAAATATTTTAATCTTTCATAAAAATAAAGAAACCCACACGACTGTCTTCAACAAAACATATTTATTTGTTTACTCTTTACAAGACTTGACCTTTCGAGACAGTAGATTATAACAATATGTGTTTTGTACTCTAATTCACATATTTTTTTATAAAAATATACAATAGAACATAAGAAACCTAAATAAAAATAGGTAATGATATTTATTATTTATTATTCCTAAGTTTACTTATACCATGCACTCCTGTTCCCATGAAACTCGAAATAAAAGTGCATCCAGTGGTAAAACAGCGTAGAATGCATCATAAAAATCAGATTCTACAACCAATACTAAAATATGACGTCACTTCGTGGGAACGACACTGATATTGTTGCAATTGCACCCAACATGACGGTAAAGCCAAGTTTATACGATACATGTTTACAATTCCTACTTTCTATGAAAACTACAAGCTTCTACCTTAATGTTCAAATATCAACTCTATTTTAAAGGTATTAGATTCAATTTAGAATAAGAAATTGTGAAGTAAAGTCCTTATTATAGATCTAATAGCGTTATACAGTATTACATCAAGAATTCTACGAAGAGTTTCTATAATATAATTTCTAAGATCAGACTGTGCGCTGTTATTAGGAGTGAGGTTGGAATTTATAATCGGTTTTGATATTTCCTTTTAGTGTTTGTATTGTATTTTTGTAATGTTCGTTGCGAAAATATATAGGTATTACTACAAATATTTTCCACAGCTACTGTTTCTTAGTGTATAAATCCTATTTTTTATAGTTTAAATTTTATATATTATTAATATAATTTTGTATACTAAAAAAAATGTCAGAATAAAATCAAAATCAGATGAAATTAAATTTGGCTTCTCTTATTTACTTGTCAAGATTTTTTTTTTCTAGTTTTATAATAGTCTTCTGTTACTGACAGATCTATGTGCCTTGGGGAGTGTACGGGGAGAACTAAGACAAGGAGAGAAGTCCTATGAAAACGTAAAAACGAGTTCACGCAAACAAAGTTGAGTGTAGCCTCTAGCAATATATAAAAACACTTTGCATAAAGTCGAGTCGAGATTTTTTAAATCATTACATATATTTTGAGGCCAGTTATTTTTATGTTATTACATATATTTATAAAAAAAAAATCAGCTTCACACTGTATCCCGCACACAGAAGGATAGGCAGAGGGAACCTAGTATTAAGACACTTCGTTCCCCACTTTCTGCCGAGTTCAGGAGGCATTGCGTGTTGAGTGGCGGAAATTAACGCTGCTCTTTGCCTCGAAACCAGAGCGAAGAAATGAAAATATAAATATAAATAGATATTTCACTTCCTCGAGTGGGGATCGAACCCACAACCAGCCGATTTTACAGTCACATCATGTGCCGCTGCGTCATGACCGGCCTCTTATATTATATACCTATTGTTTATATAAAAGGCGTCTAGAAGCTAACCGTTTGTGACGCGCTCGGGATAATATGAGGCATAATCTAATTACGGTTTATTTTGGCAGCGACGTTGACAGTTCGTTAGCGGCGCGACTCTTGGGGAATTGAGGCAGTGTTTGTTTGAAATGAAGAAATGAATGTAGTATATTTATAAAAGACTAACTTTCCGCTTAGTTCTTTGAGTTCAAAACAGGAGTAAAATATGTGTTTTTTTCTGTACTGTACGCTGTATCCAGAAAGAAACAAGTGTTAAGACACCCCGTTCAATCAATGTATATTATATAATTAGTAAGATTAGCCTAAGAAATATTATAGTACTATTAATAAAGAATAGAAAAGATAGAAAGGGTGTTTTTTCTTTCCTTTGCACTGTCTCCTCCTAGTGCAGTTTTATGGCACCATTAAGATACTAACGTTCTCCACTTTTCACCGTATTCTGGAAGTGTTGCATGTTGAATGAGTGAGAAACTCAACGACCCGTTTTGTCTTGTCCAAGAGTGAGGAAACGTAAATACTAAATATGAATGAATCTGGAATCGAACCCAAAACCTTAGCTTTAAAACCCAAAACCTTATAGCGTTTAAAGTAGTACGCTTACGATTATGAATATTTTTTTTATAAATAATTATGAAATTACGAGCATTCTGTCGTCAACCAGCAATATAATATGTATATTTTTATATCAGCTTCTACGGTGTACTCGCATACTGCAGGGTAGACGGAGTGAACTTAGTGTTAAGACACCTCCTGTTAAAACGTTCTACTGAATTTTGATGGCGGAACTCAACTCTGGGTTTTTGTCTTGAAGCCAGAGCTGAAAATATAATAGTAAATAAATAAATCACTTCTTCGAGTGGGGATCGAACCCACAACCAGTCGATTTTGCAGTCACACTTTGTGCCCCTGCGCCACGACTGGCCTCTACCATATGTATATTGTCATAAAAAAAGCACGACGATAGTCCAATGTACACCAATAACGCATGACCATGACCAATATTCAAGACTCCTTATTTGGATGTTTCAATACATCTTTTATTTTATTTGTTTTTTAATTATATGTGAATGTATTTTATATTAATTTATATAGAATTGTAAAATCAACATCACGCAGTAGCCCGCATATTGCAGGGTAGTCGGAGAGAACCTAGTGCAAAAGCCTAACGTTCCGCCACTGAACACGCAATGCCTCGAAAACTTCACGGGAAAATGGAGAACGGAGTGTCTTTGCACTAGGTTCTCTCTGCCTATCCTGCTATATGCGGGATTCAGCAAAAAAATTATCCTTATTCTCTTATCTATATCCTTATTAACCTTATAGCTACACACACACATGACCTTGGTTTTTTTATTAAAAAAACATATTTTTTATTCACATGACGCAACCATATTAATCTTATATATTAGCACGAATTTCTTTTAAGTAACTGTATATATCTTGAAAATTCATTTCGCGTAGATGTTCATTTTCTGCTTTATTCAAAATATTCAAAAGAACGCCTCCAAACTCTAAAAAGGAAACCAGAGATGTCTAAGAAGAAATTAACTTTGAATTCTATGTTCTATAGATAGAGTTGTTTTTTGTGTGTATTTATTGTCATTTACGTCGTTCTTTCATCAGAACATAGTACATTTTATTCGCAGCAATGTCACATTAGTTTCAGACACACACCTGAGGTCTTTATACGCGCGGTGTACGTTTTAACGATTTTGATTTAGAACTTTCATACAATAAATCATCGTTTTTTTTTATATATATTTTCCGTTTCTCGTTATTTCGTTATATGAAACATGTTCCATTTCCAAATAAAAGTTAAACGGAAATCGTTATTGAAGTACGGTCGGATTTTTTCGATATAGACTCAATATATTTTTTCGCATATCTTTTGGTTTTATTGTTGGATTGGTCTTGCTTGTGTGATTTTTTTTTACTCAACTGTTAGTGGTTGGATTGTAAATGTGAACTACATTTAAAATCACAATTAAAATCTTGCTAAATAAATTTTAATTTAGTTAATGGCGGCCGTCGTGCCGCAGTAGCACAAGCGTGTGATTATTAACGCGGATGTTGTGGATTCGATTCCCACTCGGAAGAATGAATTATTATTTATTAATTGTTTTATTCCTTCGCTCTATTAACATCTGTGCTGCTCTGTTAACATCACAAAGCACGCAATGGCTTTAAAGTTCGGCGGAAAGTGGGGAACTTAGTATCCTGACATTGGTTCCCTCTGCGAAATCTTTTATATGAATGAATACAGCGTAAAGTTGAAGAAAAAAAATCAGCATTCAGCTTCACACTGCATCTCATAAATGGCAGGATAGTCAATCAAAAAGCTAGCTGTCAAGAAACTGTTTTCCACATTCCTCAGGAATAGATTACAGTGTAAGTTGAGTGAAAGCGGAACCTATTGTCGCGTTTTGCCTCACCAAACAGTGAACATTAACATAATTTAATGGAATCGTACCCGCAACCACCGCATTTCCCTCTATCCTATTGCGCCACGATGGTCGCTCATTTTTTCTATTATTTTATTAAATGAAATAAAATAAGATTACACTAAAACTTTAAGTTGTCAAGAAAAAAGGCTTGCTTATTATACAAAGTCACTAAGAGTATTGACTTTTCACTGCAAGTGATGTTGGGAGTCGCTAAACTGGAAATGTTATGTAATATTCTAACCTTATGTTACATCTGTTTCAGCGTATATAGATATTAAATTTTTAAAGGAAACGCCTAAAAAAATTAACGTAGCGGGATTTGAACCCGCGCCTCTTTGGACACCGTCCAACTTGTTGACGGACGATGTAGAAAACGTAATGATTGTGATTTCAAATCCTAAATATGGAAAAAAATATATTTAATATATATATCGAGACCGTCGTGGCGTAGTGGCACAAGTGTGTCAAGGCGACTGTTGTGGGTACGATACGGAAATGAAATATTTAATATTTTCGTTTCCTCGCTCTCATAAAAAGGCAAAAAGCGGCGTTGAGTAGCCACTCTACACGTAGTGTCTCGAAATTTCGGCGGAAAATGGAGTAGGAGTGTTTAAACACTGGGCTACCTACTACCTTCCTACCGTGCTGTATCCGGTATACAGCATCAACCTCAAGTATTAAGAAAACATATAAAACGACGAGTTGAGTTTCATCAACTGATACGGAACTTCTCTAAATTGATAAGGAGTAGAGGATAAACAGACTTATTTACACTAGGTTGGTTTCCCTTCGAATGAACCGGTTCAGATGAAACTCATTAAAATAATTATGATTGTTCTCAAATTTATCACTTGTAGAACTTTTATTATTTCTAAATTAATATACTTAGTTTTTGTACTTAGGTAAGTATTCATTTGATAATAACAAATGAAAATATGTAAAGACTAGCGGCCCATTCGCGGCTTCGCCCACATACCACCATTATTTTGCTGCATTTGACAATGGATTGATTATAGAATGTATACATTCAATCAACAACGCAAACACTCCGTGGCTGCTTGAGAATATGTCATCGGCGGCAAGGGCGCCCCCTGCGCGAGTCAAACCTAGCCTCGCGGCCGTAAACAGAGCGATGAATTATTTTAATTTTACATTTTCTCGAAAGCTATACGTTCAAATTACCTTGATGGTGGAATCACTTTCGCTCGAAAGTTTCAATATGCATATGAAAGAAAACTCGGTGAAATATTATCGTGCAATTTTCAATTGTTTTGTGTCACAAAATGTCTTAGTGATTTATATATGAGAAATATATATAAGTTGTCGCGGGCTTTTTTTAGAACTAATAAAATTAAAAAGAAATCTCTTACAATATATTAAAATATTTTATTTATATAATTTTGCAGAGCACGCACTTAAAGCAATACAATGGCGTTCATTATTATTGTCATTTCGTTACAAAACAATGTTATATAGCCTATAGCACTCTTGAAAAAAAAGTAAATAGGAATATTAGATCAAGAGATCTTAGCGTTTAAGCAAACAAACAAACAAATTCTTCCGCTTTATTATATTTGTATAGATTTGTTTTTTTTACTTTACAGAAAATCTTCGTGTTTTTTTTTCAATTTCTTGCTCTAATAACAATACTTGGTATTTATTTCCGCAAACTGGATGAAATATGTATAAGAGTGAAGTAACAATTGTGGAATATGATGGTTTGAATTAGGTTACGTTTAATTATGTAGGCGCTCTCACCACATTCCCATCTGATCCGATTTCCAGCTTCCGCACTCGTTTATTCATATATTATGCGGGGAATTTGTACCGCACACACCAGGGCAGGCAGGGGGAACCTAGTGTAAATACACTTCATTCCTCACTTTCTGCCAAATTCTGGAGGCATTGCGTGTTAAGTGGCAGAACTCCACGCCGCGCTTTGCCTCGACACCAGAGCGAAGTAATGGAAATATAAATTTTAAGTAAATATTTCATTTCCTCGATAGAAGATCGAACCCACAACCAATCGGTTTTACAGTCACACTTTGAGCCCCTGCGCCACGACTGGCCTCAAATATAACAATGTTGGATATTTTTTTAACTAATTGAGAAAAAAGGAGTTCTAGTTACATATGAATTTTGCTTTATTATTGGCAGAGTAGCCAGAGAGAACGAAGCGCATATCGCTACTGTCTCTTCATACATCCTTTCAATGTGTCCTCATGTGTTTTACGTGAACTTCTTCCAGTGTCATGAATGATATATTCTCAAAGCTCAACCTAGGTTTAAATATTTACTGTTTTTTTTTTCAGCCTCACGTTGTATCCCGCATATAACAGGTTAGGCGGAGGGAACCTTGGAATCTAATATTAATATGCTCCATTTCCTCTAAGACACTTCCGTTCCACATTGTCCGCCGTATTCTGGAGATACTGCGTCTTGAGTGGTGGAACTCAACTCGGCGCTTTGCCTCGTTATCAAAGCGAATGAAAATATTAAACGTTTCATTTTCTCGAGTGGGATTCGAACCCACAACCTGTCGCGTTAAGCCCCTTGGCATAGATATATGATTGTCCTAAATATTTCGTTAAGTAGAAAATTAATTAATATACCTAAAAATTAATTAATTTTTACTAACTTTTAATATAAGTAACTTTAAGTGTAAAATAATCTTATGTTATATCCTAAATCGGTTTTCGTTGTACAACAATACGACAAGGTAAGCACTTACTTGGGAAGTTTGGAATTTTGTTTCATTTAAGTTTTGAACGATTTAAAGGTGTGGTGTAGATTACTTTCATCACTTATAAAGTTTTAAAACACGTTTTAAGAACTTTCAGAATTTTTTTGTAATATATATCAATTTCTTTACCTTTTTATAAAAATATTTATATTTCGGCTAGAAAAAAAGTATAAGGTAAATGAAAAATATGGATACCATCTATGTAAAATAATATAATTTTGAATTTCTTGTCCCTAATTTAATTCCATTAATTATATCGGTGTGAGAATAAAACAAGACGCGGCGTTGAGTTTTGACAGCATCCAATGTCTCGAAAATTCTGTCTGTTAAAAAAATCTGTTAAATAGAGATAAGCTACCGTTAACGACTAATAGCTTTTCGTTTCTAGTTACTAAATTGCTGTGTTGATATTTTCTCTTATATTCGAATACAATTTTGGGGAAATTACAGAGAAATGGATTTACGTAGAATACTTTTGTTGATTAAAAAAGAATTAGAAGGTACTTCATAAATTGCTCATATTAAATTTTCACTTAGAAATGTCGAGGCCAGTTATGGCGCAGGGCCACGAGAGTGCAACGCAACATGTTGTGGGTTCGATTCCCATGCGAGGAAATGAAATGTTTAATATTTTCATTTCGTTGTACTGGTAATAAGACAAAGCACGGGGTTAAGCTCCGCCGCTCAACACACAATACAGGAGGTATTTTTACCTCAGTATACATTTATACATATTACTCATATAAGATCTTCACATCCTGGAAATGAATTCATACCTGAAACAATGTTTTCACAACTTTATAATAGACAAACCATCCCATGAAAACTTTTACAAAGTAAATTTTCATTTCAAACACAACTTTCACTTAACTACATTGTAGAACTAGTTCAAATCTAACCATCCATTTTGCATTTTAGTTATCTAATTTAAACTCGCGCGAAGCATAAGGCGAAACTGAATATACCTAATTATTCAAATCGGTTAATCCATTTGGGTTCTGAAGTGTGACACCGAGATAAATATGTAAAGCTATCTCCGGTAATGTACTAGTAGTGGTACTGTGCGACGTCATTTACTTAAATATACAATAGTTTAGATTTGTATGGCGTTTCTGAAATCTAAAATAGTTTGACCGTCTGTCTGTTTGTCACAGTCTAGACTATGATATGTTGTTTAGTTAAATTTATACGTCAGGTAGTGTATTTGAATGTTCGATGTTTTAAAGTGGAACAATTTTAAAATATTAATATAGCCGGTCGTGGCGCATGTGCACAAAATGTGACTGTAAACGCGACAGGTAGTGGGTTCAAATCCTACATGAGGTGAAGAAATACTTAATGTTTTCATTCATTCGCTCTGGTATCGAGGCCAAGCGTGGTCATGAGTTTCTCCACTCTACATGCATTGCCTCTAGAAATCGACGGAAAATGGAAAACGGAGTGGCTTAAGTACCCTCGGCTTAGCCTGCTGTGTGCGATATAGGTGATGCAAAAAAAAAAATTATTTTAAATTCTTTATTACAAAAGTTACTATGTTTAAAGAAATACTTTTACATCACCTAGAGGAATGGCTATTCGACTGGTATTACTGTCTTCCGGTCGGTCTGCCGTTCCCAGAAGACCTAACGTTATACGATGTCGTAAGGTTTTCTCGACACCGTTCTAAACTCATTTTATACTAGTTTCAATATATTTTAGGCCGTCGTGGTGCAGTCTTGGTCTGACTGTGAGCGTGATAGCTGCGGGTTCTATATCCACGGACGCATGATTTAAATTGTTTACGTTTCTACGCTTTGTTACCATTTAATACGTAAAGTAATACAGAAAGAAGCTGGGAACGAACCTAGTATTAAGTTACACTCAAGTTCCGTTTAAGACACTTTCGTCCTCCACTTTCTGTCGAATTCTGGAAGCATTGCATGTTGAATGGCGGAACTAAAAGTTGCGCTTCACTTCACCAGAACGAGAGAATAAAAATATTTATTTTTTCATTCTCCGTGTGATAATTGAACGTACTACCGTCGCGTTTACTGTCACACGTTTGTGCCCCGGCGCCACAACGGTCTTGTTGCAACGAAAAGTGAAAAACGGAGTGTTTCGACACTAACTCCCATCAGCCTACTCTGCCACACAGAAAAAATCTTGATGCTGCTACGTTTTTCAAATTGTTAATAATGTTTTCGGTTATTCTTAAATGTAATGTGTATGTATTTCAGAATAACTTCAACAATCATCTTGCTCTTTATTTGGATATCAAAATCAATTACGTTTAAATATTTAGTATTTTAATAGAAAATTATAGATTTAAAAATAGAAATAAAATAATATACAACGCTATTAATAATTGAGTAAGTTTTTAATGTAGAATATTATTTCAACATCCACAGAAAATAAATAAACCAACGAACCCCGAACTCCTGCTCTATGTTACGCTGATTGGAATCTTTCCACTTTTCTGACATCATTTATATCACAGAGTACGGAGGGCGGTGTCATCTCAGTCGAGATTTGCTTATTATTCCTCATTAACTCTGACAACTTAAATACTTTCCATCCCTTTAAATGAATTTCCACCCTTAAAAATTATAACGATTCTTTTGAAACAACACAACTTCTTCGTTATATTAACATTTTGACCTAAAAAGTTATTTTTGTAAATTAATGAATAATTAATAAAGAAAATTATTGAAATTAAATAAAAATGTCCTAACATGTTTTTTTCAAGAAGTATCGTTCATATAGAAGAGTAGGTAGAAAGGAACTTAATATTAACCCCCACACGCAAACCAATTTTTGAGATATATCTTGTTAATATCAGAAATCAACACCGTCTTCTTACCAAAGTGAGGAAACACAAAATAATTCAATCCCTCGAATATGAATCAAATCCACAACCATCGTGTGCCACTGGGCTACTATGAACTGTTTCTTTTAATCATATAAAGTTAAATTAAAAATTAAATTCTCCAAGTTGCACTTACCAATACGTAAACAATCTGAAATCAAAACAAAGCAAAGACATAAAACGAAATCCAAATCTAAGAACCAAATGGATTTATAGCATCATAGTTGTATATAGCGTTCATTACAGCCGGGTTATGGCTGACGGGGCTATAAAAATTGTTTATCGGACCAATATCGGTTTATTTGATGAAAAATTACCTTTATTTATTTGTACGAGTTTATTGCATTATTTGAGTTTAGTAGTTAATTTGTTTAGGAAAGAAGTTCTAAAGAAGAACCTAATAGAAATATAGGGGAAAAATTCTTGTTCCCATTACATTACATTAGGCTATATTTCAAAATTTTGCATTAACTGTAGGTAGAAAAAAGCATTTACGGTATGTTATGGCGCAACCATGGAGAACGCAGTGATCTTTTTAGTTTTTTGCTTTTCATCAATTTAATAGGATTTCTGGTACCACAAATCCTATAGTGTCTGATTGAAGATGATCTATTATAGAAGAAACTGGGGAATGGAGTGTCTTAACTCTAGGTTCCCTCTGACAACCTTGCCGGCTGACTCCTAATTTTTAATTACGCTAACAATTATATTTTTTTATAATTATAATTAAAAAGAAAATAGACAACACATTAGGTTTAATATAAATAGTTATAAAAATTAACACAATAAAACGAGGGAAGCACAAATCGTATTTACGCAGGCATACAAGTGATTACAAAAAAATTGAAAATAGTAAGTTATTAGAGAAAAAATCTAAAAAAATAAATAAAAGTTATTAGAAAAAAAAGCAAAAAAAATATTCTTACTATACCTATAATTAATCAATCAATCAATTAATCAGCTTCACGCTTTGTATCCGGTATACAGTAGCCTACCCTACTGTGTACGGGAGAGGGAACCTAGTGTTAAGACACTCCGTTCCCCATATTCTGCCAAATTCTGGAGGCATTGCGTGTTGAGTGGCAGAACTCAACGCCGCGCTTAACCTTGACACCAGAGCGAAGAAATGGAAATACAAATTTAAGTAAATATTTCATCTCCTCGAGTGGGAATGGAACCCACAACCAGTCGGTTTTACAGTCACACTTCGTGCCGCTGCGCCACGACTAGCCTCACTTACTTACTTATAATTAGATTCAACATAACCTTATCCAAATAAAAAAAAAAACGTTTCAAATTGTGAAAAGAGTAATAATTTATCTTTTTGAAATATAAGCCAATTAAACTTTACTGCTGTATAAAACGGTGATGTGAGGCTCATCGTGATATTGGACCGCTTATCTTTTTATATAATTTTCTTTGGCATTATATTTTTTATTCGGAGAATATAAAAAAATATATGTTTATGATTTTTTTTAATTGAAATGTGAACAGAATATATATTTTTTATGATTACAAATTAGAATCGCGGCGAATTAGAAAGAAGAAGCGAATTAGAATTAGAATTGCAGCGTTGAGTTCTGGCACTCAACACGCAATGCCTCCAGAACTCGGCAGAAGGTGGGGAACGGAGTGTCTTAACACTAGGTTCCCTCTGCATACCCTGCAGTGTGCGGGATACAGCGTGAAGCTGAAAAAAAATTAGAATCATTTACGGCGTTTTATGGCGGAAGTATGGAGAACGCTGATGTGAGACGCCGAGTGATCTTTTCCGTTTTTTGCGTTCGATCAATTTAATAGGCTGTATTGGTACAACGGCAAAATGACCGTTGTGGATTCGATTCCTGCTATAGGAGAAGCAGGGAAATGAAGTGTCTTAACTGTAGGTTCCCTCTGCCGACCCTGCCTGCTTACTTTACTAATATTATGAAGTGGAAGAGTTTGTTAACTTGAAGTAACTTCAGGAGTTACCGCTTCGTTTCGATTTTTTTTTATTTGTTATAAATTGATTGCCAGTCTATTGAATAAGGCTTATATTAAATCACACTAAAACTCACTATTATTAAATTTATTGCTATTATCTTTTTAATAAAGCCGAATTGACTTAATAGAAAAAAGTGCTTTGAAATAATTAGCTTCACGCAGTATCCCGTATACACCAGAATAGGCAGGGGAACGTAATGTTTAGACATTTCGTTCTCCATTTTTTGCCTCAATCTGGAGAGATCGCGTGGCGGAACTCAACGCCAAGCTTAATATAATTATTTTACTTATTCCGATAAAAAGTTAAGGACTGTATGTTTCTACATATATTATTTAACAAATATTCTTATCGTTATAGAGCAATTGAAAGCAACTTGAAATTAAACTACGATTGCTACACCCACCTTCGTTTAACGTGACATTAATAAGCGCGTTTCTTTGAGGAACGCTATAACTGTTATATTGAATAATATGCGATATTTCTACTACGTGTGTGTATAGTAAATCCATTATATTACTTATTGCTTTATTTTTAGCAGGCATAGCAGGATAGGCAGAGGGAACCTGAGAACGTAGTGTCAAGACACTCCGTGCCTGTTATGATGGAGGGGCACAAATGTATGGCTGCAAATTCGACAGATTGTGGGTTCGATTCCCATTCCAGGAAATCAAATATTTCATGTTTTTATTTCTTCGCTCTGGTGTCGAGACAGAGCGTGGCGTTGAGCACCAATACTCAACTCGCAAAGAAAACTGAAAATGAAAATTCATCGCCCCGTTTCGCGTTTTATGAAAACCGAGTGAATGTAAAAAACATATAATATTTCTTGAAACAAAAAAAAAATGAAGTTGTCAAGTTCATGTATTTGTATCTTGCCTCATAGAGGACTTTAAATAAATACATAATGAATGTATGCTCATATTTTTATATGAGCGTCTCTTCTTCTTCTGATCTCTTCTATATTTGAATCACAATTTGATTCTGATATGTATAGCTTAGTATATTTCATATATGACATATACTTACCATAACAATAAATGTACCGTCTCCAAACACCTTACAACACAAACAAAACAACTAAATTTGCAATATTAAACAGTTTCTAAACATTAAAAGCGGCAAACATAAATCCTTTCCGTACTTAAAATACTAAAAAGAAAAAGCAAAATTTCTTGTTTAGTCATTTTCTTATCACCCTAATCCGTAAATCACCATTGCTTTTTTCACAAAGTACACCACAGAACGTTAATCCTTTAAAAAACTCATCAACCATTACGTTTATCGTCCAATTCTTTTAGTATACGATGTCCCGTTTACATTATGTCGTTTCCAATAGATAGTTTGTTTGCGTGTTTGTTTGTTTATCGAGTCGATGTGTTTGTGTCATTGATGGTATTGTCAAAAATATAGCAACTTCATGATGATGATGAATAAAATCGACGTAAATTATATACAATTATGTTTATTTATATTTTTAGAGGTCATTCTGGTACATGGGCAGAAGCATGTGACTGTAATATGACGGTTGTGCTTTAGATTCCCACTTAAGTGAATAAATAAAAGAAAATTAAAACTGAATTAGCTTCACGCTGTGTCTCGCACACAGTGCGTATTGTTAAGAAAAATACGGCGGAAAGTAAGGAACGGAGTGACATAACACTAGGTTCCCTGTACCCACCCTGCTATATGTGGGATATAAAGTGTAGTTTAAATAAAAACAACAATAATCACGTGTACACACAATCAATTACACCATAAGGAATCATAAAAGTAGTACTACGAATAAACATCAAATATAATATATTTTATGAAAACATAAAAAATATAATAGAATATAATCTTATGAAAAATTAACTGCATCTTTTTCATTCCTTAAACGAAATCGCGACCACCCAATGTAAACGGTACCCACGTAACAAGCAGAAAGAGGAGCCTCCAGCGCTATAACAGTTTTAATTAGGTTAAAAATTAAAATTACGAAACTTCCGTATCTTGCCAGTCCATTATGCTTTACTGTTATGTTTATCTCTATATGCGGTTTACTTCAATATTATGCAGCTATTAGCGTCAGTGTGAGGAAATATAATGATTATTTCACAGGTAAATTTTTATAATGTTTTTATTATAAGGTAATGTTTTATATAGGTAAGTTAACTGATAAAAGAAAACATTCTTATTTCAGTACTCCTAGCGGCCTGTTCAGTTAAGCCATTTCTGAGATTAGCGTGAACAAACGCAGAGACAAACAGACAAAAATTTTAAAACTTATAGTTTTGTTTTCTATTACATTAATAAAAGATCCTTCTATATATATAGACAGCAATGAGTTACGGTTTTATTATGTACGTAGAAAGTCTTCTTTCATACTCATAAGCTTTTTCACTCTTAAATAATTTTTAAACCAATAACCACTGCCCTATCTTTTATAGCTCGAAAATTGTTTGTTAATTACTATTCTCTTTAAGCAGTGTCTTTTTAATGAAATCTTAAGGCAGACAGTTTTGAAAAAAATATTAAATAAATATGTAGCGGGATTTGAACGAGTACCTTTTTTTGCCATCCAACTTTCAAATACTGTACGTTTTAATTTTGCAGACGTTTTTTGAAAAGCGTATTAAAAAAAACTTTATAAATTTAAAGAATTGTAAGCTGGAATAGACAAAAGAATAAATCAGAAATCAATTAATATACAAAATACAGATTTAACTAAAACATTTACCTTTAACAGACTATTAAACGTTTTCAACAAATTAATTTGAGAATATTTCAGAACAGTTAGTTCTAAAATCGCTGTAACAACTTTAAGAATCGCAATAAATACCCGGAGGAGTTTACATCAGGAAACAATCAACAACTCAGTTTAGTCGGGAATTAACAAGCGTAGCGCAACTGAACTTAGTCTACTAGGTAAAGGAAAATGAAAATATTTAACATTTAAAAGTTTATTTTTATAGCTGCTTTGCTTTCATTTAGAGACTTCGTTTGAGTGTCGAGTGTCTTAAAGTTTGCGGTGCCAGTACGAGAAAATTAAGTGTGTCTAGTGTCCAGACACTAGGTTCTCCACTTTATTTTAGTTTCTAACATTGAATATATATGTAATAAGCAGGGAAACGAAAGTACCTCTTCCCCTCCAGTGGGAATCGAATCCACAAACCTCATCATAATTTACAAATAGATGTTGTCTCACCCTTGAACTCCCATATCCCTATAGTGTCGAATAAATTAGTATACCGCATACAGCAGAGTAGGCATAGGGAACCTAGTCTCAAGACACTCCATTCCCCATTATCCGCCGAATTCTGGAAGTATTACGTGTTGAGCGGCGGAACTCAACACCTCTCTCTCTATTGGCCTATACTATGTAACAATAGTTTTGTGTTTTATTAAAATAGTATTGATAATAGAATTCCGGTTAAGTTTCATCAGGAAACAATAACTCTGAGAAAGTTTCAGGTATCTAGAAGCAACAGATGGGTATGAATGTACCGACAGAACCTATCCAACTTTGTGGTATTGGAAAGATATTAACTTTTAACTTGTTGGAAACAAATAAAAAATAATATTGTGAAACTGAGGAGAAACTCAAGTATTAGAAGTACATATTTTGCTTTGGTAACGTTTAACAGAAGTAGTAGTAAGTTCTTGGTATTGACAGCGACGTTGAAAGCTCTCAATAAGCGTTAAACTGAAAGATTTTTTTTTATGTTTGTTCTATATATTTAGTCCTGTATGTTTAGCCTTTTTATTTGGAAGTCTAATATCTGAAGACTCTGTTCTCCACTCTCCGTGTATTTTAGAGACGTTGTGTATTAGCAGCTGGAACTCAATTCTGAAAATAAATAATAGATTTTTTATATTTTATAACACATTTTTTCGAGCAAGCACCAAACCACATACACATTACACTTAATACTTAACGTTAACTTAACTTAGTTTCCAAACTTTTTATTATTTTTCTTACTTCTCAAACATTTTTGGTATTCTTTCATCACTAACTGTCTTGATGTGCAAAAACCACCTGAGCACACTTCTCATCCCTGAGATATTCTCGTTTGTAACTGCCAAAATCTTTTAAATATATATGGTATTTGAACCTCTAATAACCTTGACGTACGGTACATATACGCCACTATACCACCTTATCACATAATTAATTTGGATCATTTTCTGCATCTAGGTGGTGAAAACTCAACCCAAATATAAGTTTCGAAATAATGAATAACAATGACGATTTTGATGACTTCTCAATTAGTCCAGCTTTTTCTTTATTCCTTTATTTTCCTTCTTATCTTTAAAAAAAAATTGCTATTGTAATTATCATCGTTAATCATTTGTAAATAGGACTCACAAAGTCCGTTCTGGTCTTAGGAAATGAAACTAAAAAGTCAGTAGAATTTGGCACGTGTTTAAGTGATAGCGATCTGTCTGGACCGTAATAGCCTTTTTGTGGTGTAACGGCCCGCGAACATACCGACGTCTCTAAGATACTCCTACTACAGCGGAGCAGCGGAGAGGCTGCCAACATTTAAAACGGTAATTAATTTGATATATTTTAGAAGCTTTTAAGGAGAGCGTGGAAACTTTTTGTTATTCCTTTTCTGCTCTGTTGAAAGGGTTTGTTATTTTGTTTGTTAGAAGGAAAATGTGGGGTAATTTTGTATAAAAGAAAATAAGCTTTTGTTTGGACGGGGGTTTGTATTTGTAATATAAATGATATTTTAATTATTTCTCGGTGTTCGTTTGGAAATGTGTTTTTGAATGTTTATAGTAAAGATATAAACAATGCACATGCATTTTCCTAGATGTTTCAATGTTAATAGATAATTTAGTGTGTTTTATGAAAATTATTAATTAAAATACTTGCTTGTTTAACGTAAAAGTAATTAACGTTTTTGTCGATATATACATACATATATTTTTGTCAATATATATACGTACATACATATATCAGCAAAAAAAAAGAAGATTTTAGCCTAGTTTTCGAGACAATGAGTATAGTGTCAACCGTTGCGTTTACCGTCGTACTCTGTATTACTGCACCACATATATATGTAAAAGAAGAACTTTAATAAAAAAAAGAAAAAAAACAACAGACACTGTGTACCCGGCTTACAGCAGGGTAGGCAGAGGGAAAAGAGTGTTAAGACACTTCCTTCTTCACTGTCGATTGATTTTAGTTGAGAGTCGGAACTCAACGCCGGGCTTTGTGCCAGAGCGAAGAAATGAAATTTTTAATAAGTAATAAGTTAATAAAAAAAATATTATCATATTATTATTATTATTTTAATACGAGTTGTTAGGCACCACAGACTTTTGTTGTCTCTGCCTTTTTCATTCTTGATTGGTTAAAATTGTTGTTGTTGAAACCAACAATAACTTTAATATTTTTGAATGGTCAGCGTTCCTTTTTGTCAATATTCGAGTTTTGTAGTCGTTGGTTATCATCGTTGCGGTGCAGTTAGTAGGAAATAGCCATTTTCATGTGTTCCAGTCACAGAGCCTTCATTTGCTAGGCCAAATGTCTTGTTAAGACGACGTTAGCGTTATATGCTGTCGTGTAGGGTGTTCTCATTGGCCTTAGTTTGAATAAATACTACAAACTTGTATGTAAGTCCCTCTTAATTCTTTCGTATTCTTTCCTGATCATATTATTATTATTATATAGATACACTTTTCTCAGTCCACACGTACTTACACCAAATTGCCTCCCTTGAGGGTACGCTCTATTGGTGCGAACTTGTAAGGTATACGTTGGGCTGGAACGTTGATACCCTCAGAATGGCTGACAGGGATTGCTGCTGGCAAGCATAACATCGTCGTCGTATATTATTTGTTATTATTATTTTATTTAATAATTTATTTCTTTTCTTGATAAGGAATTATTCAAATTAAATATATTGAAACACGCATTGCCTAACGAATTCGTCGGAAAGTGGGGTATTGTGAGTGGGGGTGTGGGGTGTTTTAATGAGAACGGAGTGTCTTAACACTAGGTGCCCAGGTTCCCTCTGCCTCTGCGGGATACAGGGGGAAGCACAAATAATTTATTATAATATATTTACCTTACATATTTGTAGTAGAAGTATTCAATATAACAGTTGTAGCGACAACAAGTAGGTCTTCAAAGGAAGGCGTTTATTAATTTCATCTTGAAAATAGGTGGGTGTAGCGATCGTAGTTCGATTTCTTGCTTTCAATTTATATTATATCATATTTGATAAATAATAAGAATATTGTATATGCATACAGTCCTTAACGTTTTATGAGAATAAATAAAATAATTTGATTTTATTGATATTTTTTTTATAGAAATGCCAGGCGTGGCGCAGAGGCACTAAGTGTGACTGTAAACGCGACTGGTTGTGAGTTCGATCCCCACTCGAGGAAGTGAAATATTTATTTAAATTTATATTTTTATTTCTTCACTCTGGCGTCGAGGCAAACCGAGGCGTTGAGTTCCGCAACTTATTCCACCATTCAATACACAATGTCTCCAGAATTCGGGGGAAAATGGGAAATTTGTGTCAGATAAAGCGTGAAGCTGCTTTGATTTATAGTTATAATACCAATATTACGCAGTTGGTGAGTCTTATCGTGAAATAATATAGCCTTTTTCGATAGGCGGGCTATGCAACACATGAATATTTATTCAAATCAAACGGTAGCTCCAGAGGTTAGCGCGTTCAAGTAAACAAACTCTTCCACTTCATAATATTAATATAGACTTTTTAGATTTATGCGGTTGTAGTGGCAAGTAGGCAAAGGTGGCAGAGGGAGAACCTAGAGTGAAGACATTCTTTTGCCAAGTTTTCGAGACATGTCGTATTGATTGACAGAACTCCTTAAGTGGGAATAAAACCCACTACCATTTACTTCAGACAGACACTATATCGCGGTGCTACAACGCCCTATTGAATAGATGAAAAGTAAAAAACGGAGAAGATCGTTGTATTTCAATTTTAAATCGTTTAAATTTTAGTTAGACTGAAAACAAAAAAAATATAAACATATGTCTTCTTTTCCCTCAAATAAAAAAAATAATACCAAAAGAAAATGATATAAAAAGACTAACGGTCCGATATCACGACGAGCCGCACATCATCGTTTTATACAGCAGTAAAGTTTAATTCGGATAAATTATTCTCTTTTTGCTCTTTTCACACAAGTTTTTTTTTGGATAAAGGGACGTTACATTTAATTATTATTATAGTAGGAGTTATTTTCGCCGTCACTATAACTTTTTTTTTAAATTACGCATGTGTGATCACATGCATGAATTTAAAATCACACGTGAAGATGTGTAAACATAATATAGCTTAACTTAACTTAGCTTCACGCTTTATCCCTTGCGGGGTAGTCAGAGAGAACGGAGCGCCAAACGCTACGGTATATATACCGTAGCGTTATATCCACAAATGTGATGACTTATATATATATATATATATATATATATATATATATATATATATATATATATATATATATATATATATATATATACATCACATTTGTGGATTCATAATCACATGTATGCCTGTGTTATATTGTATATTGATCTGTAAGTTCTGTGATAATATGTGAGGATGTGTAATCAGTGACTACGTATGATTACTAATCACACGTGTTGATGTGCAATAATATGTGTGAAATATCATTTGTAGATGTGAAATCATATATGTATATTTATTTACACATGTGGCTGTTTGATCACATTTGTGCATTTGTGATCATATTTGACTATTATGCTGAGTTGTCCAGTCAACATGAAAGGCTATATTAATAGGTTATAAAAGGTAACGTTAGGATATAGGTCATTGTATTTGTGCTAAAAGGTACCTCAGCCACTTATATAGTGTCATAAATCATTTTATATGTCTCTTAGTTATTTTCATTTGACCACAGCGACGAAGCCGCAGGTTAAAGATAGTATAAAACAACAAAAAAAATAAAAAATACAGACCTCCTTTTTTATAAACATAAACGATTTCCCTTTTCAACATTTCAGCGTCTTTAGCTCCTTTCTTCGTAGACGTATTAATATTTAATAATATCGCTTCTACGAGATAGGTATGTTTACACACTTGTCAAATATTAAAAGGTCTCGCGCAATACCACGTTTATTCTAAGGCTGTATGAGCATGAATGTACTGCTTACAAAGACTTCAAAAGAAGAAGAATTTAATTCAGTAGGTACTTCAAGTTTTTTTATGTGATATATAATTTGTAGATAGAGGCCGTCGTGGCGCCTACCTGATTGACATCTCAACGGCCCTAGGTTTAATCCTCACTTGAGAGAATGAGTTCTCTGGTTACAAAATAAAGATATAATAATTGGAAAAATTTAAGTGTAATTATCGTGAAAACTTATAAATATCTCTTTATCAGATCTGGGTTGCACGCACGAATAAGCGTGATTCATTGTCACGTTCCGCGTGAGCCGCGTGTGCAAGCGAGAGCGCGGAACAAACGATAGAGAGGCATGAAAGGCCTAGGCGTGGGGCTTGTGACGCATCTATCCCTTCTTTGTTGCTTAATCTGTATAGTTTAAGGAAAATATTATTTATATTAACGAGTGTAAATAAATATAAATAAATATTATTTGTAATTTTCTTTTTGTAGTTTGTATTATATAAAATAATTATATTTTAGTTTCTTATGACGTTATCACGTATCGACCTTACAGACATATTTTTTAATATTTATGTTTTACTTTATACAAGAGTTAGCAAAATGTGAAATTAAGAGTAGCGTGTACCAAACACAATAAATTGAGTGTGAACCTAATACAGTAAATTACATAACGCATGCTTATTGGAATACTGACATCATGAACTCAAAAAAGACGATTTTTGGGAAATAGCAAAAGACGATCGTGCTATGAGGTCTTATCCTCGTTGTTGATGATTTTTATGCAAACTGATTATTAATTGATTATGAATGCTTGTTTTTTTTATAGAATGGTAAGCTATTAATGAGATTTCAATAAAAAAATAACAGAAACAAATTCTATCTCCTTTAAAAACATGTTATAAAAAGTATGTTTCTAGTTAGGTCATTGTTTTATAAATGTGAAGAAAATATTTTATAATACAAATGTGCCATTACTTTTTAAGCCTGTTTCAGTTTAAATAATTCATTAATTATATTAACAAATTAAGTATTTAGTCTGTACATGATTACATGAAGAAAATAAATTTAAAGATTAGGTCTGTTTATTCACATTAGCAGACCGTGAATAAATTATATATTGGTATTTTTTCATTAATAAAAAGACAAAAATATAATCATCAATTTATTGCAACACCCATTCATTCACAACAGATAAAAAACGTAACAGATAAAAATAATAAAATTAAATTATAAGTCTTATATATGAAGCAGAAAAAATCGCTATTAATAAACGAAAACTTCTAATTTACTTAAAAAAATAAACCCTTTTCATATATTTGGAGCAAAAACCGTCGACAACGACCTTGATGCTGCGCCCAGTGAGAAAGCTGGTGATCCACTTGCATAAATTGTCGGGAAGCCCATAGGATGGAAGTTTAGCCCGGAGCGCCCCATGCCACACTCGATCAAAGGCCTTCGCCATGTCCAAACTAACTGCCAGGCCCTCTCCCTTGCTTTCAATAGCCGCATCCCAACGGTGGGTTAGGTAAACCAGAAGATGACCGGTTGAGCGACCATGGCGGAAGCCATATCGTCGGTCATTAATCAATCGGTGATCCTCTAGATAAACCAAGAGCTGGCTATTGATAATGCTCTCCATGACTTTTGAGAGCAGTAAGGTGATAGCAATACGCCTATAGTTAGATGGATCGGAACCATCGCCTTTCTTTGGGATCGGGTGGATAAGAGCGCTCTTCCATGAGTCTGGAACTACGCCGACTGAGTAGTAGTGCCGAAACAAACGCGTTAGCATCGGTGTCAGCTCAGGAGCACAAGAACGGAGCACTAGGGGAGAGATGCCATCTGGCCCGCTCGACTTGTGGATGTCCAAAGAGGACAGAGCTCGCCTAACAGCTGTTTGGTTAAACTTAACTTCAGGCATTGAGCTCTGGCACTGCGGGATGGTCGGCAGCGTTGTTCCTTGGTCATCCAAAGTCGAGTTTGAGGCAAAGAGAGCGCCCAGGAGGACTTTCTCTTTTGCCGTGTGGACCAAGATGTCATTTCCTATGCGTAATGGCGGAAGCGGAGGCTGTTGCCAAGTGCCGCCATTGAGAGCGCACAAAACTGATGAGTTCCGGACGGGTAGCTCTCAAGCTTCTCGCCAATTTTGGCGATATGCTCGGACCTTGCTCTGGCAATTTGCCGCTTAAAGAACCTAGAGGCTTGGTTATACTTCCTTTTTGAGGTTTTAACCTCCGGATCCTTAGTAACCAGTACCTCAGCACAGATTTAATATGCCCTGCGTTTGGTAGAGGCAGCAAGCTTGCAAGACGGGATGTATGTTGGATCTTGATCACTTAAATCGACATCGCTATTTTCAAAATTTGAATATCTCTCATCAGTGCAATCAACATTACTGACTGAAGCCGCTTCCAAAGTTTGAAAATATTCCTCTACGTTTGAGTAACGCTGATTTTCGGGCTTGTTTGTTATATCAGCTAAAATCTTTAAAAAAATGTTTTTTTAGCAACTATAAAACAAAGAAAAAGAAAAGCTAGTTTAGAAAAGAGCTAGTTTATAAAGTTACAGTTGGTAGTTACCTGCACTTGAGTCGATGGTACCGAATCATCAAGTTCTTTATCTAGTGTGACTGGTTGTGGCGCAGGGTTTTGAGCTTCAATAAGCTGCATTATCTTTTTGATCTATTGGATGACATTATGAACCTAAACATAAATAAGTGTATTATGTCTATTATTCAAATCAATACATTATAAGCTATATTTAAACTAACAACGACTTAACATAAAAATATTGTAGGCTATGAAAAAATTACGCGTTATATTACATTAATTTTTACATATTTACATTTCATACATTTCATACAAAGACTCAAGTAATACTGCGGCGCCTAAGTAACAATAGTCTTTAGTAGTAAATAGACTTATACTTAAATATTACAAATGTTATTTTCAATATTAGATAGGTTTTAATGGTAAACGGACTTAATTTACAATGGGTCTAAAAAAATAAAATTACGTTAAATGATAAACTATCTTAAAACTAAATGTTTCACAAAAAATATTATTAAAATAAATAGTAAACTAACTCAAAACTTTATTTGTCAATATAAAATTAAAAAATTTAATGCAACTTACCTTTAAATTTAGTCGTAAACACACTCAATAACGATTGGGTCTTCGTTCAATAAAATAAAAATAACCCAACTGCGCAAATGTCAGACACAAACTGGCATGAGTCGCTATTCATTCAAAATACAATGAGAAATCTCATAAGAATGAAAGAGACGCATATATCACTGAGGTGGCAAAGACGCGTAATTTCAACATATTTTAAATAGTAGACGGTAGATATCGCTAATAGAAGCCCGAATCAGTACGTAACTCAATTTTGACCTATCTACTAATAGGTCAATATTCCATTAAGCATGCGATAATTGCCCTTCGAAGAGCATTTTTGAATCATTACAGTGCTTTTTTATCATTATTAAATATAAAAAATAAAAGAAGAAGCGCGGCGTTGCGTTTCGCCGCTCAACTCACAATGCCTCCCGAATTCCGCTAAAAGTGGGAGACTGAATGTCTCAACACTCAGTTTCCTTGGCTACAGGATATACTTACGGGATGAAGCGTGAAGCTGAAAAAAATAACTTATTAAAAATATATATATATATATATATATATATATATATATATTAATATGTATGTTTTAAACTATTTGTGAGGTCTTAGACATTATATTAAGTAATCGCTCTTATTAGTTGAGTAACAAAAGTAAACAACTTTTCATGATATTAAATATTTTTGTTAATATTTTATTTTATATAAAAGTTTGTTTATTATTTTTATAGCAAACATAATATAATTCAGTGAAATTCAAATCTTATGAAAGTGAACACCGCCAGTTGTTCAAAAAAGGTTGTGAGGTTATATTCTTCATCCGACATAATATTGTAAATATTGTAAGTATATCAAACTAATACTATAAATATGTAAGAATGAATAATGTAAATGTAAGTTTGTTTGTTACGCTTTCACGTCAAATTTATTCAATTATTATTATGAAGTTTTAAATTAAAAAGTATATTAATTAAAAATAAAAATAAATTATACCTAAAAATAAACATATATTTTTTTTTAATGGAAAAGACAAGGCAAACGAGCGCTCGGGTCACCTGACGGTAAGTGATCACCGTCGCCCACGGCCGGGTGCGTAGCCGTCCTTTAAGGTGGAGATAGACGCGCTTTTTGAAGATACCCATGTCATATCGACCTGGAAACACTGCCATAGTAGGTAGGCAATTCCATTGTTCCGAGATGAGTGAAAGGAAGTTCCTACGAAACCGCACAGTATCATTGGGTTCCCAACGATTCGAACGGCTCTACGTTGTCAGCGATCAAATGTATCAAACTGATAATGGGGTGCACCAGCCCAGAGATGGGAACAGTACTTCATATGAGGCCGAACCTGGGCCCTATATAGGGCTAATCGAGGTTTTGGCGTGAAGCACCGTCTCGCTCTGCTGATGACCCCCAGTTATTTCGAGGCCAACTTGGCCTTGTTATCCAGATGATCGCGCTACTGGCAGTCACTCAAAATACTAAGGCCCAATATACTGATACTGGGCACGGCTTTAAGGGGAGTGTTTTGAAAGATTGGCGAAGAAACGACAAATGGAGTTTTTTTAGTGAACGTAAACTTGAACCAAGTTTCTATCACCCCATAAGGAAACATTCTCGAGGGATGCCTCAACAGAAGACCAGCTTATTTCGGCGTTGGTGAGCAAAACCGCGTTTGAGTGTCTAGTATGTAAATAAAAACGATTTATGATTTCCGTGTTTTATTGTTTTAATTTTATTAGCAGAGTGATATTTTTATAAAGCCTTATGTTTTCTCTATTCCTTATAAATTCTTATTAAAAAAATATAATTGGTAGCGTAAATAAATTTTGAAATATGGTCTTATATAGGGAAGAAGAACAAGTTTCTTTTCCTACATCCCTATTAAGTTCTTCCTTAAAACTTCTTTCCTAAAAAAAATTACTACTAAACTCAAATAATACAATAAACTCATACAAATAAATAAAGGTAATTTTTCATCAAATAAACCGATATTGGTCCGATAAACAATTTTTATAGCCCCGTCAGCCATAACCCGGCTGTAATGAACGCTATATACAACTATGATGCTATAAATCCATTTGGTTCTTAGATTTGGACTCCGTTTTATGTCAGCTTTGTTTTGATCTCAGATTGTTTACGTATTGGTAAGTGCAACTTGGAGAATATCAGTTTTTTTAAATATCATTTCATATGTTTTTGGGTTACAAGAAAGAGTTCAAGATGAGGCTATCGTGTGGTCGACGGTCGTAGGTTCGGTCCCTGTTTGAAGGAGTGAATTATTGTAATTTCCTCCCTATGGTAACGAATGGGCGTTGATATCCGATATTAACAACTAATGTTCCAAAAATTGAGTTGGCCGTGGGGGGCGCAGTGTCTTAATATTAGGTTCCTTTCTACCTACTCTCCTATATGCAGGATACAGCTTGAAAAGTTTTTTTTTCAGTTTCACGCTGTATCCCGCACACAGCATGGTAGGCAGAGGGCAGGGTAGTGTTAATACACTCCGTTCCCCACTTTCCGCCAATTTCTGGAGGCATTATGTGTTGAGTGGCGGAACTCAACGCCGCGCTTTTCCCTCGACACCAGAGCAAAGAAATAAAAATATATAAGTTAATAAATATTTCATCTCCTCGAGTGGGTATCGAACCCACAACCAGTCGATTTACAGGCACACTTTGTGCCCCTGCGCCACGACTGGCCTCAAAAAAAAAATGTTTTAACATAATGAATGTTTCACAAAATTCATTAATTTACAAAAATAACTTCTTAGGTCAAAATGCTAATGTAACGAAGAAGTTGTGTTGTTTCAAAAGAATCGTTATAATTTTTAAGGGTGGAAATTTATTTAAAGGGATGGAAAGTATTTAACTTGTCAGAGTTAATGAGGAATAATAAGCAAATCTCGACTGAGATGACACCGCCCTCGGTACTCCGTGATATAAATGATGTCAGAAAAGTGAAAAGATTCCAATCAGCGTAGCATAGACCATGGGTTCGGGGTTCGTTGTATTTATTTTTTTGTGCATGTTGAAATAATGGTTTACATTAGAAATTTAATTAATTATTAATAGCGTTATATATTATTATATATCAATTTTTTTATTTATATTATATTTTTAAAATTAAAAAAAATTAAATTAGCTTCACGCTGTATCCCGCACACAGCAGGGTAGGCAGAGGGAACCTAGTGTTAAGACACTCCGTTCCCCACTTTCTGCCGAATTCTGGAGGCATTGCGTGTTAAGTGGCAGAACTCAACGCCGCGCTTAACCTCGACACCAGAGCGAAGAAATGGAAATATAAATTTAAGTAAATATTTCATCTCCTCGAGTGGGAATCGAACCCACA
Organism: Heliconius himera; assembly: GCA_021202915.1. Taxonomy (NCBI): domain Eukaryota; kingdom Metazoa; phylum Arthropoda; class Insecta; order Lepidoptera; family Nymphalidae; genus Heliconius; species Heliconius himera. The sequence goes on from JAJHJA010000843.1 coordinate 116,956, forward strand.
ACCAGTCGGTTTTGCAGTCGCACCTCGTGCCGCTGCGCCACGACCGGCCTCGGGATATTATATTTTTACTATTAAAATATTGATACTACATGATGGTAAACTTTTATGATATTTAACCGTAAATTATTATGAAACCCAATTAAAGAGTATGATGATTGTAGCTGTATCCCGCACATAGCAGGGTAGGCAGAGGGAACCTAGTGTTAAGAGGTTCCGTTCCCCACTTTCCGCTGAAATCTGGAGGCATTTTGTGTTGAGCCACCAGAGCGAAGAAATAAAAATATACATTTAAATAAATATTTCATTTCCTCGAATGGGGATCGAACCCACAACCTGTCGCGTTTACAGTCACACTTTCTGATTTGTTTTTTTTTTACGATTCTTTAAGTTTGCCTCTACATTTTTTGTGTAATATTTACCCAAAGAAAAATAACACGAAATATATTAAAGAACGCACCGACCCACCTAACTGGTAATGCGTCTAGAATTCAGTAGAAAGTAGGGAACAAAAGTGTCTTTAACGGAACGGGAGTATCTTCACACTAGGTTCCCGTCCTCCGCATGACGCTACGTATAAATGGTACTAAAGCGGGAAAACGAAAAAATAAATAAGTCATTTACCTGCTTGGGGATTCGAACCCACAGCTATCACTCAGACCGATAGCCCCACTGCGCTGCAACGGTCTAAAATATATTGAAACTAGTTTAAAATGAGTTTAGAACGGTGTCGAGAAAACCTTACGACATCGTATAACGTTAGGTCTTCTGGGAACGGCAGACCGACCGGAAGACAGTAATACCAGTCGAATAGCCCATTACGCTAGGTGATGTAAAGGTATTTCGGCTATAGACATTGCAACTTTGGCAATATTGAAGTAAATTGTATAAGATATATTTAATTTTAGGGTTCCGTACCTCAAAAGGTAAAAAAGGCACCCGTATAGGATCACTTTGCTGTTCGTGAGATCGCGTTTGGTATCGAGCTGAAATTTATATCAAATATTCAAATCAAAGGACAAAATTCAAAAGTAAAAATTTAGAGGCCGGTCGTGGCGCAGCGGCACGAGGTGTGACTGCAAAACCGACTGGTTGTGGGTTCGATCCCCACTCGAGGAGATGAAATATTTACTTAAATTTATATTTCCATTTCTTCGCTCTGGTGTCGAGGTTAAGCGCGGCGTTGAGTTCTGCCACTCAACACGCAATGCCTCTAGAATGCGGCAGAAAGTGGGGAACGGAGTGTCTTAACACTAGGTTCCCTCTGCCTACCCTACTGTGTGCGGGATACAGCGTGAAGCTAAAAAAAAATAAAAATTTAGAGATATTTTGTAGAAAAAAAATATTATAGACTCATATTCATTATTATTCAACTTCATGATGTATCCTGCACACATTAGGGTAGGCAGAGGGAACCTAGTGCTAAGACACTCCGTTCTCACTTTTCGCAGAGTTCTGGAGGCGTTCCATATTAAGTGGCGGAATTCAACGCCACGCTTTGCATCGACACCAGAGCGAAGGACGAAATGAAAATATAAATGTAAATAAATATTTCATTTCCTCGAGGGGGGATCGAACCCACAGCTAGTCGATTTTACAGTCACACTTTGTGCCCCTGCGCCACGACTGGCCCCTACAGACTCATATTTGTATTTATTTTATACAAAATGAGTGCATGTCGTATGCACTTAAGTTTGTTAACAACACAACAATATAACATAAAATATACTTTCTGTTGACGTACAATCCTCAAATTGGTACGTAATTCTAGATGGTTGAGTCCGACTCGCACTTAACCGGATCTTTTATTAACACGATTTTGTTTGTACAAATCTCAACATAATTTATATATGATAGATATATGTTGTAAAATTTATCCATTAAAAAATATCGAGCATTCAAATACACTACCCCGACGTGTAAATTTAACTAAACAACATATCATAGTCTAGACTGCGACAGACAGACAGATAGACGTTCAAACTATTTTAGATTTCAGAAACGCCATACAAATCTAAACTATTGTATATTTAAGTAAATTACGTCGCACAGTACCACTACACAGTACATTACCGGAGATAGCTTTACATATTTATCTCGGTGTCACACTTCAGAACCCAAATGGATTAACCGATTTGAATAATTAGGTATATTCAGTTTCGCCTTATGCTTCGCGCGAGTTTAAATTAGATAACTAAAATGCAAAATGGATGGTTAGATTTGAACTAGTTCTACAATGTAGTTAAGTGAAAGTTGTGTTTAATGAAAATTTACTTTGTAAAAGTTTTCATAGGGTAGTTTGGCTATTATAAAGTTGTGGGTATATTGTTATGATAATGAGTTCGTTTCCAGGATGGGAACAGCTTATATGAGTGATATATAAGTACATATAAATGTATAATGAAAAAGAAGCCATTGCATGTTTAGTGGCGGAAGTAAACGCCGCACTTCGCCTTGTCACCAGAGCGAGGAAATTAAAAAATATAAAATATTTAAAGTCCTCAAGTGGGAATCGAACCCACAAACTTTAGTATTTACAGTCACACGATTGTGTTACGACTGGCCCCATCATTTTTTTAGAAAAGTTTTGTTAATTAGCAGTTTTAGAAAGTACTTAAATTCTCTTTAATCAACTAAAGTATTCTACGTAAATCCATTTTTCTGTAATTTCCTAAACATTGTATTATATATAAGAGAAAGTATCAACAAAGCAATTAAGTAACTAGAAACGAAAAGCTATTAGTCGTTAACGGTAGCTTATCTCTATTTAACAGGAATGTTTAATAAATTTACAGTGGCAGTTGGTTTTAATCCTTCGAAAAATTCAGAAGACTACCTTTAATTTGGTTTGGAATGAGTAATAAGAAGATAGCGAGTAAATATTATGTAACGTTATGTATGTAGTAGGTATATATTGGTTTTCAGAATTTAGTGGAAAGTGGGGAACGGGAGTATTTAAACAGGAACGGAATGTCTTAACACTAAGTTTCTAGGTTCCCTTTGCTTACCATGCTACGAGCGGGATACAGCGTGAAGCTATAAAATATAAATGCTTATCTTTACAAGTAGATGATAGAAAACAATGATGTTCATTATTTTTTAGTATCGTCCTGTATACAGCTTACTATGCGTAAGATAGACAAAGGAAACTTTGTGCTTAACACACTGTTTCCCACTGTCCGCTGAATTTTCGAGACATTAGGTATCTAGTGATAAAACTCAACGCCGCGCTTTGTCTTATTACCAGATCGAGGTAGTGATGGGAACTAAATTGGAGATAACAAAGGTAATGTTATATTATTTTTAATTTTTATTTTTATGTACTATCTTACCTAAACGTTTAAATAACCAGTTATTATTATAGTCTAGTTGTAGCGCAGGGGTACAAAGTGTGCCTGTAAACCGACTGGTTGTGGGTTCGATCCATACTCGAGGAGATGAAATATTTACTTAAATTTATATTTCCATTTCTTCGCTCTAGTGTCGAGGTTAAGCGCGGCGTTGAGTTCTGCCACTGAACACGCAATACCTCCAAAATCCGGCAGAAAGTGGGGAACGGAGTGTCTTAACACGAGGTTCCCTCTGCCTACCCTACTGTGCGCGGGATACAGCGCTGAAGCTGATTTAATGTACTATGTAACCATTACATAAAATTCCAGATGTTTAAAAAAGATATATTACATAAAATTCCAGATGTTTTAAAAAAGTGCTTTAAAACTCTGTAGAAGATGAAAGTAATCTACACCACACCTTTAAATCGTTCAAAACTTAAATGAAACAAAATTCCAAACTTCCCAAGTAAGTGCTTACCTTGTCGTATTGTTGTACAACGAAAACCGATTTAGGATATAATGTAAGGTATATTTTATACTTAAAGGATATTTAAATAAATAAAATTTATTTAATTATTATAGGTCTCCTAATGAATTTTCTATTTAATTAAATATTGAGATCAGTCGTGGCTTAGTGGCACAAGCGTGTGACTATTAACATGACTGGTTGTGGGTTCGACTCCCACTAGTCAAAAATAATTCATATTTTAATTTTCCTCGCTCTGGTAACGAGGCAAAGCACTGCGTTGAGTTCCGTCACTTAACACGCATTGCATTCCAGAATTCGGCGGAAAGTTTTGAACCTCTTTTAACAATGCTATGTGCGGGAAACAGTGTGAAGCTAAAAAAAAACAAAGAAAAGAATATACGTTGTATAATCTTATGTAAATACTATTAAGCCGCGTGGACATGAGATTAGGACATAGGAGGGATGTATGAAGGGGTTGATGACAGTGACGATGACGAGGCGAAAGAGGTACATATGTAGAGACCGTAGCATCTGGCTCTTCGTTCTCTCTGGCTACTCTGCTAGGAATAAAGCGAAATACATATGTAACTAGAACTCCTTTTTTCTCAGTTAGTTAAAATCAAACATTGTTACTGGCTTCACGTTTTATACCATCACTACGAATTCCCCGCATAATATATGAATAAACGAGTGCGGAAGCTGGAAATCGGATCAGATGGGAATGTGGTGAGAGCGCCTAAATAATTAAACGTAACCTAATTCAAACCATCATATTCCACGATTGTTACTTTATTTATTTATTGCCAGAGGCCAGTCGTGGCGCAGCGGCACGAAGTGTGACTGTAAAACCGACTGGTTGTGGGTTCGATCCCCACTCGAGGAGATGAAATATATACTTAAATTTATATTTCCATTTCCTCGCTCTGGTGTCGAGGTTAAGCGCGGCGTTGAGTTCTGCCACTCAACACGCAATGCCTCCAGAATTCGGCAAAAAGTGGGGAACGGAGTGTCTTAACACTAGGTTCCCTCTGCCTACCCTGCTGTGTGCGGGATACAGCGTATAGCTGATTTATTTATTGGGTGGGATCAGGGAACCTGGGAACCTAGTGTTACATTATGTTCCCATTAAGACACTGCCACACTGAACTTCAAGCCAAATTTTGCGAGGCATTGCATGTTGAGTGGCGGAACTCAACGTAGTGCTTTGTTTCGTTACCAGAGCGAAGAAATGAAAGTATTAAATATTTCATTTCGTATAGAGGGAGTCAAACCTACAGCCACAACATATCGCTTTGTCAGTCGCGCCACCACTGGGCACGTTGTTCACGCGGTATCCGGCATATACAGGCAGAAGGCAGTGGAAACCGAGTGTTAAGACACTCTGTTACAAATTCCATTCAATTTTGGAGATGTTGCGTGTTGAGTGGTGAACTGAACATCACGCAGGGAAATAGAAAATAATATGAAGATTTTTTTATAATTTAAAAATTAATATAATTTTCATCTTTACCTGTATTATTTCTAGTTTTTTTCTAATACCATATTTGTCTTTATCAAGCATGTACTTACATACATAAAGTTAGAAATACTAAAAATATTAAAAGGGATACTTTTTTTTAGATTTTTTTATGTAGATAGGAGAGCAACCATACGAGAGAAGAGAAAACTTTGTAAATAAGTCACTTATTCTCTACTCCAAATCAAATTAGAGACGTTACATGACACTTGACGGAGCTCAACTCATCTTATTTAATCATCGTGAGTATAGTATAGTATATTTATTATATTCATTTAATTATTAGTGAGTAACTATTTATATTATTAATGCAGTTTGAGGGTAGGTAGAGCTAGCCCAGAGTTAAAACACTTCTAAATCTTCCGCTTAAATCTCGAGACATTGCTTAATAGCGAGATTTAACGCCGCTCTTTGCCTTACTACCAGAGCGAGGAAACTAAAATATTAAATATTTCATTTCTCGATCGCACCCACAACCGTCGTTACACGCTAGTGCCACTACGCCACGACGGTGTCGATCTACATATTAAATAGAATTTTTTCCACATTTAGGATTTGAAATCAGAAACAATACGGTTTCAACATTTTAATACTTTTAATATAATTTTGTCACAATGTAGTAACAATTTAACATCTATATACACTGAAGCAGGTGTAGCGTAAGGTTAAAATGTTAACATAACATTTCCAGTTTAGCGACCCAACATCACTTGCAGTGAACGTCAATACTGTTAGTGACTTTGTATAATAAGCAAGTCTATTTCCTTGGTTTTAATAAATATAGTAGATGAAATGGTCTATGGCAAAGTGGAAAAGTGGGAAAGGCAGTAGTTGTGGGTTCGATCTTAATTGAATTATGTTGATTTCCACTTATCTCGCGTCTCGTATTTTTTCGGAGGACTGGGGAAAACCGAGTGTCTCGACTGCTAGATTTTCTCTGCCAACCCTGTTATTTGGGAAATACAGTGTGAAACTGAAAAAAAATAGAAGAAAATTTTGTTAATATGACTCGTTTCAGAATAATTTGATTACTAACTTAAGATTTATTTAGCAAAACTTCTGTAATAGATCGATTTATATACAAAATGTAAATATAGTTTACATTTACAGCACAATCACTAAAAATACCAATCCAACAATAAAACCAAAAGATATGCGAAAAAATATATTGAGTCTATATCGAAAAAATCTAACATAACCGACCGTACTCCAATAACGATTTCCGTTTAACTTTTATTTGGAAATGGAACATGTTTCATGTAACGAAATAACGAGAAACGGAAAATATATTAAAAAAAACTATGATTTATTGTATGAAAGTTCTAAATCAAAATCGTTAAAACGTACACCGCGCGTATAAAGACCTCAGGTGTGTGTCTGAAACTAATGTGACATTGCTGCGAATAAAATGTACTATGTTCTGATGAAAGAACGACGTAAATGACAATAAATACACATAAAAAACAACTCTATCTGTAAAACATAGAATTCAAAGTTGATTGTTTCCTAGATGTCTCTGGTTTCCTTTTTAGAGTTTAGAGGCGTTCTTTTGAATATTTTGAATAAGGCAGAAAATGAACATCTACGCGAAATGAATTTTCAAGATATATACAGTTACTTAAAAGAAATTCGTGCTAATATGTAGGATTAATATGGTTACGACATGTTATGAATTAAAAAAATGTTATTTTTTTTGTAAAAATAAGGCAATGTGTATTGTTGAATCCCGTATAAAACAGAGTAGATTCAAAGAACGTAGTGTTAAGACACCGCGTTCCATTTTCCTTATTTTTTGTAAAATTGCGTGTTGGGCGTTGCTCCACTCCTCACACGCTTTTTCTTATTACTAAACGAAAGAATTAAAATAATTCACTTTCCTAAGTAGAAATCGAACCCACAACCTTTGCGTTAATAACCAGACGTTTTGCCGCTACGCCACGACAGTTGCTCCGTGTTTGCTTCGCCAACCTGTGCCTAATATTTATTTATGTTAATTTTTCACAATTCTATATAGTCGAAGCCGTCGTGGTCCAAGAGTGTGACTGCGATCCGTGTGTGACTGCGATGATTGTAGGTTCAATCCCCACTCGGGGGAAAGAATTATTATTTATAAATATTTTTATTTCTCTGCTCGAGCACCAAGACAAAATCCAAGCGTTAAATTCCGCCGCTCAACAGACAATGCTTTCAGAATTCAGCCTAAAATGGGGGACGGAGTGTCTTAACACTATGTTCCCTCTGCTTACTCTGCCATATGCGGAATACAGCGAAGCTGATGAATAAATCATGTGTTGAATCATCGAAATAAGGAGTCCTAATTAGACGCGCAGCAAACCACAATGCATGTGATACTGGTGTATCTTTAACCAAATATAGCAAATATCTAATATATTTTGTACCAGCCATCGTATATTGGACTATCGATAATCAATATTTTTTAACCAACTTCTGTAAAAGAAGAAAGGAGAAGAAGAAGAAGAAGAAAGTAAGATTTTCAATTCGACTGTATTTTTTTTATGTTTGTTACCTCAGAAGTATTGACTTGGTAAGCCGATTTTGATGATTCTTTTTTTTATGTATGTATTTGAAAGTTGGTGCTTCCCTTCTTCACCTCAAAAGTAGTTTGATGAGTTTATTTTTTTTGTTAAAAATAATGTTTGATATTTAACTTAACCCATTCAGGTTAATAAATAAAAAAGTTATATCAATAGAAAATATTTTGTAAATTGTAAACGAAAAACCTGACAAGTGCTAGTCAGGCTCGCCCACCGTGGGTTCAGTTCAAAAATAGGACTTCTCGAGCTTTTTCTGAAATTCAGGCTTTGCTACGAAAGACCTCTCTGTTCGGATACCATACTTGAACTAGAGGTTTTAACATAAAATTTTGCCTCTCTTTTAAGGCTATTATTTTTTTGAATTTAACTACAAATGTATAGTTTTAAATATTTTTCCTAAGCTAGTACTACCTATAGATACTGGGTGCCAAATTTAATCATTTTAGGTTAACTGGAAAAGCATAATTAATAGGGTACTTATTACTTTGGTTCCCGTTATAGTGCTAAAATACGCGTTTTTTACTATTGAAGGCTACCATTTTTCAGGATTTAACCACAAATGTATTATTTTTAGATATTTTCCTGAACTAGTACTACCTGTAGCCGTTCATAATTCTAGGTCAACCGGAAGTACCTTATGAATTTTGATTCCCTTGATTGTGTTGAAATACGAGTTTCTTTGCGATATAAAAAGCCATATGTTTTTTAAGTAAATGTAGAAATATTTTTTTGTCAGGAAATAATGGGACCGCACGTCTGAGTATATGGTCTGAATTTCAACTCGATATGTCCAAGTGTTTCTGAGATAAAGGCTCGGACAGACGGAAAACGAAGTGATCTTATAAGGGTTCCTTTTTTTCCTTAATATATACGGAACCCAAAAAACGTTGTGGAGTTCATTGAGGGGGGCTCATGTCCAGCAAAGCAAGCATCGCAGCATGTTGTTATCCTAGTGTGTATTGAGATTGAAATATTTTCACAGATAAATTGTAAAGTATCTACAAATAGCTTTTTAGTCCAACATTACATCGTTACAATAGCGACAAATTTATATTAAGACTTATACTTATCACAGAATAAGTAATGCCTCCGGAATTCAAAAGAAAGTAGGGAACGGTAGCGGAGCGTCCTGACACTTAGTTCCCAGGTTTCTACTGCCTACCCTGTTAAGTGCGGGATACAGTGTGAAACTGTTAAAAAAATATTAAAATTTTAATTTCTGAAATTCCTCGAAAATTCGATGGAAAGTGAGGATCAGTATACTAGGTCCCCATTGTATGCAACAAGAAGCTGAAAAAAAACTACATATAATATAATCTTAATGTAACGACTCTCAATATAACGATTTCCTTGATTTAACGAAAAAATCTACACACTACTAATAGAAAATATATATTTACATTATGAATACATTCGTTCAAAATCTTTTTATAACGAATTTTCAATCATTGCAAAATATTTTCCGCCGTGTGATCCCGGCCTAGAATAGGATCATCCTGGTACTGGTGGTGTCGTAAGAGGCGACTAAAGTACGTGTGGTAGAGTCACGTCGCCAGCAATGGCAACACGCATGGGCAGATTCGACCGGATCATTACCACCCCCGGCATTTAAAATCGGCGTGAAGTAGTGGCTTTATGCCACTGCGTTTCGCATCAGGTAATGCCGGGCTCCGGCGCCCAATCCACCTTAAAGGCCGGCAACGCACCTGTAGCTCCTCTGGTGTTGCACGGGGCCGTGGGCGGCGGTAATCACTTACCATCAGGTGACCCGAACGCTCGTTTGCCTTGTCTTTTCCATAAAAAAAAAAAAAAACTATAAAAAGAAAGTATTATTTACCTCTATTTAACAAATTTCATTAAATTATAACCTTTAAATAACTAATCCTATCAGTTTACTACATTCAATTTCATATAAAAATCATATCTTTTGTAATGGCTAATAAACGAAAAAGCAGAGATCAATATTTTTAACCTAGATAAAACGAATCATAGACCATCCTAACCTCTATTTAACGAACCTCTTTGTAACAAAAAAAAATCTTGATATAACGAATTGTGGGTTCGATCCCCACTCGAGGAAATGAAATATTTACTTAAATTTATATTTCCATTTCTTCGCTCTGGTGTCGAGGCTAAGCGCGGTTGAGTTCTGCCACTCAACACGCAATGCCTCCAGAATTCGGCAGAAAGTGGGGAACGGAGTGTCTTAACACAAGGTTCCCTCTGCCTACCCTGTTGTGTATGAATACAGCGTGAAGTTGATAAAAAAAATAATTTCTTCGTTTCAAATAAACACTGCCTCAATTCCCCAAGAGTCGCGCCGCTAACGAACTGTCAACGTCGCCGCTGCCAAAATAAACCGTAATTAGATTATGCCTCATATTATCCCGAGCGCGTCACAAACGGTTAGCTTCTAGACGCCTTTCATATAAACAATAGGTATTTAAGATATTATATTAATGTCAGTGGAGGATTTAAGACATTTTGGGGTTGTGACGTGATTCTAGATTAGTTTTATAGACCTTATGCAAAGTGTTTATTAAATTATATGTTTTGATAGTGCATGCCCTCAATTTCGTTTGAATGAGCAATGCCATACACTCCCAAAAGAACACAGTAGTTACGGTACAGTACAGTAACATCGTAGTTTCAGTCAGTAACAGCATAGGTTTATAAATATACATAGAAGAAAAATCACATGTAAATAATTGAAGTGAAATTCAAATTCATCTGATTTTGATTTTATTATAATATGATTTTATTCTGATTCAGGAGAAGGAGATATAAATATTAAATTTCAATGATACAAAACGAGAGACCTTCACCTAATATGAAAAATTTAATCTTACTGTAATGTTAATGCTTACGAAATATTATTACCTATATATTAACATAAATAAAAACCAGATTCATTGTTTACTATTGTTTAAAATTATTTTTCACCTGCGACTGCCCCCGCGAGATCAAAAAGAAGATTTATTTCTAGAGTACTGAGAAAACAAGATTCCCTCTGCCAAAATAAGAAGCTGTAATATTTTAAAAGTAGACAGGCACGTAGAGTGATCCTAGTGACATATTACATAGTTCTCAGTTTTTAAATTTTGGATAGAATATGACATGTTTTAATGTTCCGAGGTAACTCTAATCTTGTATAGTCTTCCTTGAAAAATGGACTATTAAACACAAATATATATTTTTTTAATAGATCCAACAATTTCTGAGATTAAAGCATTCAACCAAACAAACTCTTCAGTTTTATGAAACTAGTGTATTGGTATGTAAATAACTAAAATATCACATAAATGAATCTGCTTCACGCTGTATTCCACATACATCAGAATAGGCAGAGGGAACTTGGTGTTAAGACACTCCGTTTCCCACTTCCTGCCGATTTCAGGAGGCATTGTGTGTTGAGTGGCAGGACTTAACGCCGCCCGCGCCGCCCTTTGCCTCGACACCAGAGCGAAGAAAGGGAAAAATAAATTTAAGTAAATATTTCATCTCCTCGAGTAGGGATCGAACCCACAACCAATCGGTTTTACAATCACACTTTGTGCCACTGCGCCACGACTGGCCTAACGACGTAAATAACTGATATGATATATTTATTTTTTTATTTATTTAATGACACCAACTGATTTAAACTGACAATATTTAAATTTTTCAAAAAGGTAAGTAAAGATAAGATAATTAATCAACAGCACTCTCGGTCTTACCATAAAATTAAACAAACGTGGGCACTGTGACGTCACGGAATATCAATGTTGGGTTTCCATAAAGGCTGAGACGAGGGTGTAAATAAATAAAGTTCATTACGTCGAAAACGAGGCATAATCAAGTTGGCCGTGTATCGTCCGTGAATGGGAGTTTTTAACTATGTTTTTTTAATTTTTTTATGTTTATCTTTAGATTTTAGCGTTCAAAGACAGCGTTGATGTGGTGGTTATGGATTCGATTTCCACTGCAGGGTTGATTATATTTATTATTTCTTCGTAAAAATTCAAATCAGCTTCACTGCTGTTTCCGCACACAGGCAGAGGGTACATAGTGTTAAAACACTCAGTTCCCCAATTTCTGCTGAATTCTGGAGGCATTAGGCGCTTAGCCTCTGAAATGGAAATATAAATTTAAGTAAATATTTCATCTCCTCGAGTGGGGATCGAACCCACAACCAGTCGGTTTTACAGTCACACCTCGTGCCGGTGCTAGAAAAAAAAATAGGGAAAAAGTAGTGAAGAACATAGTAGGCATTTAAAACATTCTGTTCCCCTTTTTCCGCATAATGCTGGAGGCTTTGCGTATTGAGTGGCGCAACTCAACAACTTGCTTTATCTTACACCTTCAAAAAAATGTATATTATAAAATAATATATAATATATATACTAAGTAATAACTGAAAGAATTTGTAGTAATATCTATATATATTTTCGCAACGCACATTACAAAAATACAATACAAACAATAAAAGGAAATATCAAAACCGACTATAAATTCCAACCTCACTCCTAATAACAGCGCACACAGTCTGATCTTAGAAATTATATTATAGAAACTCTTCGTAGAATTCTTGATGTAATACTGTATAACGCTATTAGATCTATAATAAGGACTTTAAAACACAATTTCTTAATCAAAATTGAATCTAATACCTTTAAAGTAGAGTCGATATTTGAACATTAGGGTAGAAACTTGTAGTTTTCATAGAAAGTAGGAATTGTAAACATGTATCGTATAAACTTGGCTTTACCGTCATGTTGGGTGCAATTGCAACAATATCAGTGTCGTTCCCGCGAAGTGCCGCTACATTTTAGTATTGGCTGTAGAATCTGATTTATATGATGCATTCCAGACTTTTTACCACTGGATGCACTTTTGTTTCGAGTTTCTCGGGAACAAGAGTGCAAGAAGATATATATTTTTTAAATTATTACATATATTTTGAGGCCAGTAAATATTTCACCTACTCGAGTGGGGATCGAACCCACAACCAGTAAGTTTTACAGTGACATCTCGTGCCGCTGTGCCATGACTGGCCTCATATATTTATAAATAGGTACTATTAACAAGCTACGCCATCGTGGCTCAGTGGGATAAGCATCTGATTGTAATCGCAATGGTGTTGTTGATTCGATTTTCTTTTTTTTACCAGCTTCTCGCCTGTACTGTGCATGCAGGTATGGTAATATGTTAAGTTGTTTTATATCTAAATTCTTATGATTATAGACAATAAGACACACAATCTGAACATATTTATTTGGACGAAGATTGAATAAATTGGCTTTTCTACATTTTTTTAATAAAAACAGAAGGAGATAATCTTTATTTATTATCTGTTCTTTGTAAGTAAAGTTAGAAATAATAAATAATAAATATCTTTATTGATTTTTATCTAGGTCTTTTAAATTATGTTGTATTTGTAATGTCTTGAAAGGTCGAGTCTTGAAAAGAGAATATGTTTTGCTGAAGACAGTAGCGTGGGCTTCTTTATTTTTATAAAAGATAAAGATCTAGCTTCAGGCATCGCATTTAGCAGAATAGATAAATATAATTTAGTGTTTATAATCTTTTTGCGTAATTAGGGTTCATGCATTTCGAATGGACGGAACCTAACGCTGCGTTTTGATTACCACTTAAAGACATGTTAAACTATAGATAAACTTTTGGATGGATTAATGGAGGTTGTAGAGGCGTAGATTGCTTTTATTTCCTCGTTCTAGTAATATGGCAAAGGTGCTGAGTTGAGTTCCGCTGCTTACTCTCAATGTTTCGATAATTGAGCAAAAATTTAGAAACACAGTAATTTTAAACTAAATTCCATTATAAATCGGTTTAATAGGAATCGAATCTCAAACCAATGCAAACAGTCAAACACCTTCCGCTTTTAGTTGAAAATAGTACTTTTACAATACATAACTACTTCTTAAAAGCTGTAGATATCGACGAGTTATACCAGAAGTATTTCGAAAAGTTTCGAAATCGTAGAAACTTTTAAATCCCTAGTCGATACTCTTGAGGAAATATTTTCGCAATTTTCTTATTAATGATTTCATACGCTATAATAAATTGTTTATTTATAAATTATCAGTTTTGACTACATATTAGTGATACTTAAATCCGGCGTTGAATTCCGCCACTCAACACCGAAGGCGATCAGAGTTTGGCGGAAAAAGCGGAACGGAAGTGTCTTAATGAGAACGTTACGTTCTGACACTATGATCCATGGTTCCCTCTACCCTACTATGTGGATATAGTGTGAAGTTGAAGAGAAAAAATTATTGAGTATTTCGGCCATTCAGGAAATACACAGAAGAGAACTGTTTCTGGGTTCGATCCCCACTCGAGGAAATTAAATATTTATTTTTCATTTATATTTTCCTTTCTTCGCTCTGTTTCGCTCAGTTCCGCCACCCAACACCTACCCTACCTTCCCTCTGCCTACCCTACTATGTGCGGGAGGGATATAGTGTGAAGTTGAAGAAAAAAGATTATTGAGTATTTCGGCCATTCGGAAAATGCACAGAAGAGAAAGATTGTAACATCGGTCTTTGTTAGATGACATTATTTTTCATCAAATTCCTCCATTGTCCACGAGCTCGTCTACTTTATTAATATTGATTTATTCACCCTACTGTTTGTGTTATTCTTTCTGATAAGATTTTTATTAGTAGGTATTTCTTCAGAAACTGCTGATTTCTTGTTGAATTTGCTTTTAGAATATCTTTGAAGTTACAAAATAACTTTTTTGTAGTAGAAAATGTTTTATAATTAGTTTTTGCAATTTTCCATTCTAATAAGTTATTAAATAGTAGGTGAAGTTAGTGGACTCAAATTTAGCTCAACTGATTTTACATAAGCCTTAAAAATCAAGAAAAAAATAATATCATTTATGAGGTCAGTTGTAGGCAGTGGTACATATATGTTGGCTGTAAACACGATAGGTTGTGGGTTCGATTCACAATCGAGAAAACGAAATATTTAATGTTTTTATTTTTTTTGCTCTGGTGTCGAGGAAAGGTGCGGCGTTGAGTTTTGCTACTCAAACGCAGTGTCTCCAGATTTCGGCGAAATATGGGGAGCAGAGTGTATTAATACTAGGCTTCTTCTGCCTAACCGTCTATATGTGGGATATAGTGTGAAGCTGAATAAATGTGGTTATACATTCAAATTTTTGATAGCCGAAATATACAAAAAAAAATCGACAGTATATAAATATATAAGAGTAGTCCTCTATGATTAAAGAACTGGCTAACGAGGTAATTTGTGCTAACGCGAACTTAGAACTACGGAATAATGTATGAGGCTCGAAATTATAGTAATTACAGCCTTTGTTGGGGAAGTTAGATTATCTTAAATATAACCTGCCTTCTTGCACACGGTGGTTGTATATTTAAAATCTATGAGAATATGTATATTATAAAAAATCCGTGCCTTTTTAGGAAAAAATATTAAATGTTAGTAAAAAAATAACCTTATAAGATCACCCATCAGGCCAGTCGTGGCGCAGGGGCACAAAGTGTGACTGAAAAATCGACTGGCTCTGGGTTCTATCCCCACTCGAGGAAATGAAATATTTATATAGTTGAGTTCCGCCTCCCAACACGCAATACCTCCAGAACTCGGCGGAAAGTAGAGAACGGTGTGTCTTAACACTAGTTTCCCTATGCTTACCCTGCTGTGTGTAGGACACAGCGTGAAGCTGATTTAATTTTGATTTATAAGATCACTTTGTTGTCTGTCTGTCCGCCTGTCTGTTTGTCTGTCTGTGAAAAGCCTTTGTTTCAGGAAAGCTTGGAGATATTGAGTTAAAGTTCAAACCATGTATAACCGACCAGTTTATATATTCAGATCTGCGGTCCCTAGATTTTCTGAAAAAAAATGTATTTCTATGCGTACGCGACACTATAAAGGGAATTAATATTGATAGGGTATTTCCTGTTGACCTAGAATTATGAAATTTAGGTAGCATCTACAGGTAATACTAGTTTAGTAAAAAATCTGAATTTGCGGTTAAATCCTAAAAAATAATAGCCTTAAAAAGGGCAAAATTTGGTATTAAAACCGCTAGTTCAAGTAAGGTATTAGATGAAAGGGCTCTGGCTAAGCTAAGCTTAAATTTCAGAAAAAGCTCGAGACTTCCAATTTTTGTACGGAACTCTCGGTGGGCGAGGCCAATTCGTTTTACTTTACATAACATATTTTCTGTCTAGTAATCTAGTGCTAAGATACTCTGTTCCCATTAAGACACTTTTGTGCCTCAATTTCTTAACACAACCCAACAAGGCTAGAAAAAAATTGCTACGAAAACTTAAAAGTAAATATGACGAGTATAACACAAGAATAGCAGTATAATATTTAAAATCTTAATATCACGCTTAAAACTGAATCTGCATAAAAATAACCTACGCTTAAAGGCAAAAGTCGCTAAGGCTTTGCATTTTGAATAACGTAGCTCTGGGAACCCACTTTTGTTGAGTTATTTTTTTTTTGGCAATTCTCAATTCCAATCCAAACTCTTTTTCGATGCAAATACGTCATTAGGCTTTCAACGATAACAATTTGCGGCGCCGAAGAATATTAATATATGGAAATTTACGTTCAGCAAGGGGTCCAAGTTTTATTTCTAAATCGGAGTTTTTGTTGTATTTACGTAGTATTGGCTAGTGATATATTTTTTAGTTTCACGCTGTATCCCGCATATGGTAGGGTAGGCAGAGGAAACCGGGAAACATAAGAGGGGAACCGGGGAACACTTCGTTCCCATTAAGACACATCCGTTCCCTATTTTCCGCCGATTTCTGGAGGCATGCATGTTTAGTGGCGGAAATCATCGCTTTGCCTCTGGTGACATTTTGTTTTGTATTTTAGTTCACGTTTGCGTAAAGTTGTGTTGGAATCTGGAGAATAAAAATGACTTATTGATAAAAAAATATAATTTATCGCTTCAGAGTGCAGAAATATTTCTTTAGCTTCACGCTGTATCCCGCATATAGCAGGGTAGGCAAAGGAAACCTAATGCTAAGACACTCTATTCTCCAATTTTTGCCGAATTTTCTCCAATTTTTGCCGAATTGTGTGGCGGTGGCGGAACTTAACGCCGCGCTTTTGTCTTGGTGCCAGAGTGAATAAATAAAAATATGAATAAAAAGTGGAAATTGAACATACAACCGTCTCGTAACAGTCGCAC
Organism: Heliconius himera; assembly: GCA_021202915.1. NCBI lineage: Eukaryota > Metazoa > Arthropoda > Insecta > Lepidoptera > Nymphalidae > Heliconius > Heliconius himera. Next base: position 134,009 of record JAJHJA010000843.1, read on the forward strand.
AGAACAGGTAATTAGCTTAAATATAAAAAAATAAAAGAAATTTAAATAAGATAATATAAAAAAAGATTTGCTATTATAATTTCTATACATATTTCGTGTCGATGGGCGTAACTCAACGCCGTGCTTTATCTTATCAGAGCAGGCAAATGAAAATAATTCAATCCCCCGAACAGAATAGAGAATAGCGTATCACTAGACGCTGGCCCAGTCTGTTACAGTAGTATTTAACTTTACTAGGCCGTTGACGTAGATACATATAGTTGAGATGATACCTCGAAGTGTGAATATTCAACGATATTGAAATTGTAAAAAGAATTTACAATATGCAACTTTTGTATTTCGATTTTAGCTGTTAATGCTGGTCTAAAAAAATTACCTGTAGCTTCACCTGTCAAAAAAGGAAACGGAAAACCCGAGTAATGTCTCCATTACATAGAAGAGATAAAAAAATAAAAAAAAAACAATTCAATCCAAATCCAAAGAGGCCAGTCGTGGGGCAGCGGCACAAAGTGTGACTATAAATCGACTGGTTGTGGGTTCGATCCCCACACGAGGAGATGAAATATTTACTTAAATTTATATTTCCATTTCTTCGCTCTGGTGTCGAGGCAAAGCGCGGCGTTGAGTTCTGCCACTCAACACGCAATATCTCCAGAATTCGGCAGAAAGTGGGGAATGATGTGTCTTAACACTAGGTTCCCTCTGCCTACCCTGCTGTGTGTGGGATACAGCGTGAAGCTGATAAAAAAAATAATAATTACTCAATAAAAAACATAATTCAATTCAACATTCATAGAACATCACAAACAATTAGCGAAACACAAACCTAGCATTATAAAATGCACGACGCGGCGCGCTACAAAGCCAAAGCTATCCCACGAAAAGGCTTCACTCGCGTCTCGGCGAGATTTGAATAGTTTTAATGAGATGGCCAGAAAAGTTTGTGCAATTAGTGCAGCCGGGGCCCGGGGACTGGGACCGGGATATAACGGTGTTTTAATTATTGAGACGCGTGAGTCTCGGTTGAAGACGCCCTTGAGGTTCCCACTCACTTTACGGCTCTTGTATGTATACATACCTACGTGTGTTGCCATTTGGCAGTCTTACGGCAAGTTTTATGAAGTGTTAACTTGGTTGGTTAGTTAGTGGGAATTCAATTTTCGTATTGTGCTTTTGCAGAAAGTTTTGTGTATGTTATTATGATATTACGGCTTTGCGTAGCGGCAAAGTGATTGTAAACGGGGCTGTTGTGGGTTCGATTCAAACTTGGTAATACACAATGTCTCGAATGCAATGATTAGCAATGAAGTGGGGAACGAAATATCTTCACACAAGGTTCCTGGATGAGGTCCCCTGAAAAGCACAGAAAAGTCCATGTCAAAAGTAACTAGTGCAGCCGGGGCCCGGGGACTGTATAATAACGGTGTTTTAATAATTGAGATGTGACGTGATTCTCGGTTAAAGACACCCTTGAGGTTCTCACTCTCTTTACGACTTTTGTATGTATAAGTATGCGGGTTGCCATTTGGCACTCTTACGGCAAGTTTGATGATAACTTGTTTGGTTAGTTAGTGGGAATTCAATTTTCATATTGTGCTAAGTTTTGTGTGTGTTATTATTGCCGTGCGTAGCGGCAAAGTGACTGTTAACGCGGCGGTTGAGAGTTCGATTCCCACTCCGGAATACGCAATGTCTACAAAATTGGGGAGTGAACTGGAGGAGTGGAACAGAGTAAAAAGCATTTAGTGCAGCCGAGATCCAGTCTTGGTTGAGGACGCTTTTGAGGTTCCCACTTAGTTTACGACTTTTGTATGTATGCATACGTGGGTTGCCATTTGGCAGTCTTGCGACAAGTTTTATGAAGCGTAGCGGTTATAGGTTCGATATCCATTCGAGAATACGCAATGTCTACAAAATTGGGAACGGAGTATTTTAATACATGGCGCTTGGTTGGTTCTCTCTCTCTCTCTCTCTCTCTCTCTCTCTCTCTCAACAACCGATACAAATCAATTCTATGAAACTCAAAAAAAGTGCAGAGAATTTAAAATGTATAATATGTAAGTACACTTTTATAAATTACATTTAAATTTATGATGGTTTCATTTAAATTTTAATTTAGATTAAGTATTTTATTATTATTAACATTATTATTGTTACGAAATAGTTTTTAGATGAAGAAGTTGTATAGAAATATTTTGAAAAAAGAAAAATTCTCTGCTAATATTAATTTGCCGACAGTAAATTTAATTAAATGTAATATAATCGCCTTATAAGTTCATTCTTTTTATTTTTCATTTTTACAGTTCATGCTTTTTCCACATAGCAGCGTAGACATAAGGAAGATAAGGAGAGTAAGGAGTTCCTCAGTTTCCGCTCAACCTTCGAAACATTGCGTGTTGAGTGGCGAAATAGCACTATAGATATAGAGTATACTAGAGTAAGAGAATCAAAATAAATATAATCATTCCGCCGAATAAGGATCGAATTTACTATCACAAAAAAAAATAAATAAGCTGCAATAGCTTCACGCTGTATCCCGCATATAGCAGGGTAAGAAGAATAGTGCAGGCAATGCATGTTAGTTGGCGGAACTCAACCGCGCTTTGCCTCAATACACAGAGCAAAGAAATGAAAATATTTAATATTTCCATTATTTAATATTCCAAATATTATATTAAATATTTTCATTTTATTACTGGCCTCTACTATAATTGAGTCAAAATAAAAATGTTAAAATTTCAAATAAAATTTTCCAATTCATAAAAATCTAATACATATTTCCGTGTATACATATATACAAATATAAATATTAACTTTAATACGAGACTTAAATGACGCGGCACGACAGGCGCCGCCGCCGTTATAATTTGTTCGGAACATCGCAGTGGGAAGGCGTTTGGTTCCCTCGCTTCCTTTGTTAACATTTAGAAACTTCAGTTGTTTCTTAATACGAATTCTGGCTTGTCTGCATTCTGATTACTTTCGGTATTGTATTATTATTGTAGTTATTTTTATTATTGTTATGGGGAACTGGAACTTGGGTGTTTTAAATATTAAAAATCGAATCAATAAACTCTCTGTTGTATACTCTGTTTATTTGTTTACCCTTTTTTCTATTTTCCCTTCCGTTTTCAAAAGGAAAGCAGTGACACAGCAGTGACAAAGTGGCGAAACGCAAAGCCACGTTTTTCTTCTCACCAGAGCGAGAAAATGGTAATAAGGTAATAATTCATTCCTCTGAGTGAGAATCGAACTCACAACCGTCGTGTTTACAGTCCGGATTACGGGTACTGGTTGTAGGTGCGATTCCCACTTGAACAAACAGTTTTGTTTGAAAATATGTATAATTTATATGAAAATATAAATTCAAACAAATATTTATTTGAGGAACGGAGTGTCTTAATACTAGGTTCCCTCTGCCTACCCTGCTGCTTGCTAGATATAGGATGAAGCTTATTTATTAAATATTTTTTAGTTTTTAACATTTTAAAAATCACAAAGATCTTAATTCTAGTAGAATAGGGTGCGAGGGACTTGATACTATTATACAATAAGCAAATCCAATCTAAAATGAGAAAATAATAAAAAAATACACCAACTTCTATTCAAATTTCTCTACAAATAATAAAAACTTAAGCATCAAATATAAATACCTTAATAGGAAAATTTCAGTTAAGCATACTGTCTAAAAGCAAAATGTTCCACAGCACGAACAAAACGCGTGGAATTTTGATGAAACCATACACACAGTCGGGTATTTTTGTAACAAGAGTTGCGAGTTTTAATGAGATCATATATCGTGCTCTCACAGTGCGTAGTTAGTTGTTAAGTAATGGTAGAGTAATGGGAGGATAAGGGAACTTTTTAATTGTTTAGCGGTGTTCGTCTGTTAAAATGATCTTACGTGATAAAATGTTGTAGTATTAGGAAATTTTACATATCTCAATCTGTTTGTCTGTGAAAGCGACGGTTGTGGGTTTTATTCCCATTCCAGGATTCTGGTAATTTCTTTAGTCACCACTCAACATACATAATTTCTAAAATTAGACAGAAACTGAGAAAGGCTCCCTCAGTCTACCGTGTTAAATGAAGGCTACAGCGTGAAACGACAGCGTCTATCATATTATATGGTTAAAATGTAGGTGCTCTATTATTTCATGATAAAACTTTCATTGAGATACTTTAAAAAGAATATAATCTTATCTTTATTTTTAGATTTTTATTTAGCGGAATAGAAAACTTTGTATAAAATATACATTCTGACGTTAGTTCTCTTGGGACTGAACGTCTATGTCTTTTCAGCTAGTTTTATGTTGGTAATACAACACCAAAAGAACTACCAACATTGTAAATATTTGCAGATACATTTAAAATGAAAATAAACTGTTCTTTTTTATATTATAATATTGTTTTAAATCCTTTATAGCGAATGACGTTGATTTTTTATTATTGTAAATAGGTACCTATATTTAATAATTTTTTTGTTTATGTTATAGTCATTTCATTTCTCAAACTCTCTGCCCAAGTTTCGAGACATTGCTTGTTGTATAACGGCGGGCTTGATTTGTTTGGTTACTACAGTGAGGAAATGAATGTAACTCGTTCCCACAAATTGGAATTCAAAAAGGAATTGAACTCAAAACCATCAACCAGAATTTAGACGTTGTGCCGCTGCGCATGACTGCTCCATCCATTATTTTTATCAAAAGACCTTCAAGATATATATTTATTACTGTATAACATTTAAATATTATATATACAGGGTGCTTATATTAAAAGATTCTAAGATAAGGGTAGTTTCGATACTACGGTCTTCGACAATAAGCGGCACATATTAACATCACCATCGACTAACTGTTATCGTAAATTCCACGTTCGATCGTACGCAGTAATTGGAACGTATAATGCTCGGACGGAGATCCATACAACGGCCTCCAGGAATAGGTTGTTGATATTTCTAATTAAGTTTCTGTATGTAGTTTGTAAGGTATGGCCAATTTAGTTAAAATATGTTTTTTTTGCATATAAATTTAGTTTATTTTTTAGGCCAGCTATAGCCCAGGGGCGCAAAGTGTGACTGTAAACGCGACAGGTTGTGGGTTCAATTTCCACTCGGGGTAATGAAATATTTAATATTTCCATTCTCTTTGCTCTGGTGTCGAATTTTATTTCATTGTCGTTCAACACGCAATGCCTCCAGAATTCGGCGGAATATGGAGAATGGAGTGTCTTAGGTTCCTTCCGGGATACAACGTGAAGCTGAAAAAAAAAATCTATATACAATTAGCACGGTATGACCCATTTAGATTGAACGTTTGTTTACTTTCGATCAACTATTAATAGTAATGTATAGTTGATCGAAGTTGTTTACATATAAATGTAATATATATTATGAAACATTATTACATTGTAAGCGATGATTGTGGATTCGATTATCACACGGGGGATTGAATAACTTTCATTTTGCTGCTCTAGCATAAACTACGGCGCTGAGCTCCGCCTGTTAAATTCAAATTCAAATTTCAAATTCAAATAATTTTATTCAAAATAAGAAGTTACATGCTTCATTTTTTGAACGTCAAATAATTTACCACCAGTTCACTAAAGTTAATGCCTCAGACCTGAGAAGAACCGGCGCAAGAAACTCAGCGGGACCTATTTTTTTTAAATAAATTTATACAAATACATATTTAAATATCTGTGACAATGATACTTTTGAAACAGACTGGAACGAGCATTTCATTCCCAAGGCGTGTTATCATTTACAAAATCATTAATTTGGTAATAACCTTTAACACACAAACGTCTTTTCACATTTTTTTTAAATCGTGATATAGAAAGTTCTCTGACGTTTTCTGGGATCCTATTGTAAAAGCGTAAACCACACTATCACAAATTCAGCCAGAAAGCAGTAAATTTTATTACTAAAATTCCTTTGTCGACGCTGCTATATGTACAATACAGTATGAAGCAAAAGAAAATATTCTAAAACGAAAAAAAGCCTCAAAAATCAGTAACAAAACCGCAAGCACGTATCTTATGGAGAAAGGAATCGTACAACAAGTATTCTGCGGGATGAATAAGTAAGTAGGATTTTTTTCATGTTCACGCGTATCGCGTCTCTTGCGGGTAGACTGAAAAATGTTTTTTTTTTCATATTTTTTTGTCCAGTGATTGAAATTTTGAATTATGTAATACCAAAAAAGAAAATTATTGTCCGTCGTGACACGTCAGATTGTAAATGCGATAGTAGTGAATTCGATTCCTGCTCGGTATTTACCGAATTTAATTTTTTTACCCCAATATAGAAAGCGGGGCGTTTAGTGCCGCCATTCAACACAGCTCTAAAATTGGGTAGGAAGTAGGATGCTATTAAGCATGAGCAAGAGCAAAAGCTGTTAAGTTGTGTTATTTTTTTTCAATTTGATTGACAACAGCTATAAGGTGTGGCACCTTATATCTATTGTCAATCAAATGCAAAAAAATCTCAGCTATGAATATTGAAAATTTCATAAAAGTACTGTGTTTTTAAGTTACCACATCCTTACTTTGCTTTATTTATGTGTATATTTACTATACAATATGTTACGATTTTAGCGCCATTTTAATTATTATAATAAGTTTATTTTACAATCTTATATTATGAATAACCAATAAAACTCACCAATATTTAAGTGTATGACTGTAAACGTGACTGGTTGTGGGTTCGATACCCACTCGAGGAAATGAAATATTTATTTAAATTTATAGTTTTACTTATCACGTAATGCCTCCAGAATGGAGTCTTAACAATAGGTTCCCTCTACATACCCTGCTGTGTACGGGATGCAGTGTAAAGCTAAAGATGATTTATTTAACATCTTTTTCATGAGATATAATTTTTATTTTTCATCATTTGTACTAAGAGCGACAGTAGTCTAAGAGGCCAAAATCTACGTTTTCATGCCATTTAAAACGCTCAAATGAATCGAATACCAAAATATACACTTTAGCTCCACGCTGTATCCCAAATAGCAGGATAGACAGAGGGATCCTAGCGTGAACGTGACGTGACGTTCCATTCTTCACTTTTCGCCCAAAACGTCGCACTTTGTTATCAGGGAGAAGAAATTAAAATAATATTGTTCCTCTTAATAGAAATTTTACCACTACTGCCAGACGCTGTTTTACGATAGATAAGACGATTTCTTTGAATAATTTATTTAAAATAATATAAAAAACTCGTAAAAGCAAAAAAAATCGGTCGGTCGATCGGTTTCTAGAAGGCGCGGGTTCGAGTCCCGCTATGTTCAAAATTTTATACGTTTTCTAAATAAGTATTTTTCTTTCCTAAGTATGGAATAACACTTTAAATTTTTTTAAAAATCTATTCAACTCTACGAAAATGGTTCACGTCATCTCCTACGTCATATAGGAAGGAGCATTAGTCTTTCAATACGAATTCATGGCGCGATAAAGTCGGGATCACCGGGAGAGAGGTCAAACGCATAATCGATATTTTATGCTTCACTCAGTTCACTTACTGTCAAATTCTTTTCTTATTGTAAGTTATTACGCTTAAAATGGGAACCTTTGGTGTATTTTTAAAGATTTTTATCTTTTAAGAAAAAAAATAAATAAATCAGCTTCACGCTGTATCCCGCACACAGCAGGGTAGGCTAGGTAGAGGGAACCTAATGTTAAGACAATCCGCTCCCCGCTTTCTGCCGAATTCTGTAGGCATTGCGTGTTGAGTGGCAGAACTCAACGCCGCGCTTTGCCTCGACACCAGAGCGAAGAAATGGAAATATAAATTTAAGTAAATATTTCATCTCCTCGAGTTGGGATCGAACCCACAACCAGTCGGTTTTACAGTCACACTTTGTGCCGCTGCGCCACGACTGGCCTCTTATCTTTTATGATTTTTTAAAATTCAGTAAAACAGTTGTATAAAATAACTGTTATAGCAATGAACAAGTTTGTTGAATAAAAAATATTTGTAAAAAACAAAAACCCCGACTGCATCAATCATAATATTAATATTAATCATAATAAATTATTGGGCTTGTTTATTTTATTTTTAGTTTGATGCAGTCGGGGTTTTTGTTTTTTACAAATATTTTTTTATTTTTAATTTTTTTGTTAGAATTTATTATGGTAATGATAATTATGATATACCTTTTTGAAATCCTGAAATTGAGCTCTTGAGTTTGATACCTATATTGTAGTATTCGAACCAAAAATTTTTTTTTCCACTAAGTCCAATGGCGTACCACAGCCGCCATGATATTTTTTTATTAACGTGACCTATCTAAGAACACTTGGGCTGCTAATTCGAATCTAACGATACCTCAATTATGTAAATCCGTTCAGCGGTTCTGGAGATACGAGGTAATAAAGAATATTACATACATACAAGATACGCGCGAAAAACATAACCCTTCCTTAGCAGTCGGGAATTAAGTACTTTAAATTGATATAACTTTTTTATTTATGAAACGATTGTAATACAATAAATCGTATATAGTATATGTTAAGGGACGTTTACCAAAATTCAATAGTTAAAACTGCATTTAAATCGGTTAAGCCGATTTCGAGATTAGCGTAAACAAACGCACAGACAAGAATTTTAAAAATCATTGTTTTGGGTTCTATTACGTTAATAAAAATTCTCAATAACATTTTTTCTTATACATCGTCCAAGTACAGACATTTTCTGGTCATTAAAACGTTTTATTTAATCGGATCCAATCAGGGTCCTCTCGTGGCGCAGAAGCAATGTAAGCGCAACCGGTTGTGGGTTCATTTTTCACTCGAGCAAATGAAATATTTAATATTTTCATTTCATTGCTCTGGTGTTGAGGCAAAGCGCGGAATTGAGTATCGCCACTCAACACACAATGCCTCCAGAATTCAGCGGAAAGCGGAGAGCGAGGGTCCTAATTAGGTTCCCTTTCCCTATCATAATAATTGATGAATTCTTGTAAAATTAGATTTAACCTTTTTGGATTTCTGTATGAAATTAGTTAATTTTATTAATTATTTAATATTAAAATATAACCTAATTACATACAAAATTTCCTTTTGAAATGTATGAATTTTGTTCCTGAAATGTTGACAGGTATGACAGGTACAACTAGACTAGTTTAAATTATCATACAGATTTACCTTATTAAATATTATTATCATAAATTAATTCTGAAACTAGCAATATTAAAAAAAAACCACG